>APFE030636843.1:33630-121870 GCA_000404065.3 Pinus taeda
GCTTTTGATATATTTAATTTTCAATCTCATAGTTCAAAATTTAATTTTTGGATTTTAAAACTTGGGTGTGTAGAAATTCTCTTTATTTTAAATTTCCCTTCTCAAAAATTAAATCATAGCACACTCTGAAGAGGCATTTAAATAATAACGTTTGTAAAATTACATTTAAAAATTTCCATGTTTGATAAATCTACAATTGCACTTCTAATGGAAATTATTTTTCAAAGTTCTAAAATTTATACAAGCACACTTTTCCAAGCCAACCACAATTAACACTGATGACTTGGACAATTGTACTATTTAATTTTCAATTCCACTACTTAAAATTTGATGTTTATATACACAGAGTTATATACTCCAATGACATTTATAAAATTACATTTGTTAACTTTAGACAACCTCATGTTAAAAATTTGATATATCTAATAAAGTAGAACATTATAAACAAAAGCTTAAATCTATATATTTGTGTTCTGATGTGTTGTAGTGTTTTGTGTTGTACCCTCTTAATGTCAATGTCAAATGTTATGTTTTCGTTGTTGTGTTTGTGTGTATAAGGTGATACACACAACATTCTACATTTAAGTTAATATAACTATTGAAAATTTAATGTTTGAGAAACACATACTTTTATTGCATTCATATGATATTTAATTTCTAATTTAAATCTATGAAAGTAATTTAAATACTTTTTATATTTGACACCCCTAAGCTCAAAAAATTGGTTTTTCATTAATGGTAGGTTAAACTATAATGGTGAACCATGTAGACATCAATAACATTAATAATAATACTTATTAAGCTGAAGAATTAATAAAATTTGAGATTTATTAAAATTAATAATAAATTCTGATATTGTTAATAAAATTAATCTAAAACTATATATTAATGAGATTACTATTACTATATATTAATTAAATTCTATTAATATTAATACTAATAAATCTTATGATTAATATTAATATTAAAAATAATTACGGTTAAATTTATAATAATAATAAAATATTTATTAAAGCTAATATTATAAATATATATTAAATATACTCATATTATTAATATGAAGTATTATATACTCGTTATATATATAGTTTTATAAATATTTCTATACTAATACTTCATATAGCATTAATATTAACTATATATGAGTATGTAATATTAATAAATATTTAATATTATTATAAAATAGTAATATTAATTTGTATTAATATTAATATTAAAATATATTATATAATATATATTAATGTTAATATTATAGTTAATAATAATTATAGTATGTAATAATATTTTTATTAAAGTTAATATTATTTTATTATATTATTACAATTAAATTTATTAAATGATTTTAAAAAATTAATAATAATAAAGTTATTAAGGTTAATAATAATAATATTATAGATTGGAATGACTGAATATGATCAACCAATGTATTTTACGATTGAATGTAGTAAACAATTGTCAAAATGTACAATCATAATCTATGATAGAAAAGTATGGTGTGAAACAATGAGTAATCGTGTTTAGCCATGGAAAATGTATGTCAACCATCGTTAATCAAGATCAACCAAAGTCACACAATTGTCAACCATCGACATATAATTGTCAACCATACTTAAAACATAGTTTGTGATGCTTATGCATGGTGAACATGGACACATATAGTCAACTATGGTTAACCATAGTGAAACAATGGGTTCATTATCCTTTCGGTTTATAATACTAATCCCCTAGGTTTATTAATACCTTGAATTTATAATATTACTAGTCCCTTTTGTTTACTAATATGTTAGGTTTAATATTCTCATGTTGGAATAGTACGAAAATTTATCCAACGTCAGTCTCACAAATATCGTTGCAATAAGTCAAGAACAGTGACACACATCTTTGCAATAAGATAAACACTCTCACAATCATTGTCACAATTACAAATTAAATTTTAATTTATTCAATGTTGCATTACGATGTTGAATAAATTAGGGTTTAATATTCTCATTTATAATATTGCATTCATGGTTTATAACCTTAAGGGTTATAATGCTATTCTTAGGGTTTTTAATTCACTTAATTTATAATATTTATCCTAGGATTTATAATCCCTTGGGTTTATAATGTAAATCATAGGGTTTTATATTATTCTCATGGCTTCATTATCCCCTGGGTTTATAATATTAATTTCTTGGGTTTATTAATCCCTCGGTTTTACAATATGAATAATCCCTTAAGTTTAATAATCAATAATCCTTTAAGTTTAATATTGTGATGTTGGAATGGTATGGAAATCTATCCAATGTTGTAGTGTGATAAACATTGTCACAATGTGACAATCATTGTTAGTAATTTATTTTATGTCACATTGCAACATTGAATAAATTATGGTTTAATATTCTCATTTATTTTATTGGATTAAGGGATTAGGGTTTATTATGTTTTATAATATTTTTTTTAGTGTCTATAATCTTAAGTTTTATAATGGTATGGCTTATAATATTATTTTTAGGGTTTCTAATCCCTTGGGTTTATAATATTAATCCTATGGTTATAATCCCTTAGTTTTATAATATAAATCTTATGGCTTAATAGTATTCCCATGGTTTCATTATCCTTTGGGTTCATAATATTAATCCATTATGTTTAAATTTTATAATATTAATGTTTATTATCGTAAGGTTTATAATATTAATCCTACGGTTTTTAATCCCTTGGGTTTATAATATTAACTGTGTGGTTTACAATCCCGTGGGTTTATAATATAAATCCTTGGTTTAATATTATTCCCATGGGTTCATTATCCTTTAGGTTTATAATATCAATCCTTTATGTTTATTAATCCCCTCAGTTTATAATATTATTACTCCCATCAGTTTATTAATCTGTTGGGTTTAAAATATCAATAATATCTTAGTTTTAAGGATTTATAATCCCTTGGGTTTAATATGTGACATCAGAATGGTACGAAAATCTATCGAATGTTACAATGTGACAAACAACATCACAATGTGACAAAGATTATAGAATCGTTGTGACAGTGACACACTACACTGCAAGTCATTCAATGTCGCATTATGATGTTAAATAAATTAGGGTTTAATATTTTAGTTTATAATATTGGATTTAGGGTTCATAATCTAAAATTTTATAATCATAAGGTTTATAATAATAATCCTAGGGTTTTTAATTCCTCAGATTTATAATGTTGATCTTAGGGTTTATAATCCTTTGGATTTATAACATAAATCCTAAGTTTTAGTATTATTCTCATTGGTTCATTATCCCTTGGTTTTATAATATCAATTCCTTGGGTATATTAATTCATTTTGTTTATAATATTATTAGTCCCTTCGGTTTATTAATCCCATTGGTTTTAAAATATCCATAATCCCTCAAGCTTAATAATCAATAATCCCTTAGGTTTAATATTGTGATGCTGGAATAGTACAAAAATCTATGCAATGTCGTAGTGAGACAAGCATCATCACAATGTGACAAAAAGATGTGAAAATCATTGTCAACAATTTATTCATTGGGTTTATATCATTAACACTTATCGATGTTTTTCAACCATATTTACAAATGTAGTTGGGTTTATAATATTAAAAATCCCTAGGATTTATTAATCCCTTGGGGTTTATATACCTTGGGTTTAACATTATTCCCTTGTGTTTATAGTCTCTTTGTTTTTTAGTATTAAACCTTCTCGTTTATTATTCCCTTTAGGTTTATAATATCAATCCCCTTGGTTTACAATCATGGTCATCCATAGTTGAATGTCACACAGTGACAAAGTTTTTATCAATATGAAAACCAAACATGGTCCAATGTCGAATTATGGCAAAGATTGCCTCCATATGAAAATGATTAATGGTCAACCATGGTGCAATGTCACACTATGACAAAGATTGTCTCAATATGAAAATCAACCACCGTCAACAATTGTCCAATGTCACATTCTCACAAAGATTGTCTCAGTGTGAACTATTATTCATAGGGTTTATAATATTACTCCTACGGTTTAATATAAACCCCTTGGGTTTATGATCATGGTCAACCATGTTCAAATGTCACATTATGGAAGAGTTTGTCTCCATATGAAAATCAAATATTGCTAACCATGGTCAACCATATTTCAATGTTGCATTGTGACAAAAAATGTTTCAACATGAAAATCAACGATGGTCAGCCATGATAATTCTAGGTTTTGCAATATTTATTTTAGGATTTATATATCTTGGGTTTATATAATTAATCCGTTGGGTGTAATATTATTCCGTTCAGTTTATAATCGCTTGGTTTTTTGTATTAATCCCTTGGCTTTATTATTATCATGGGTTTATAATATCAATCCATTTGGTTTATTAGTCTACAGGTCTATATTCATATGACATAATATTATTCATAAGGTTTGTTAATGCTTATCGATTCTTTTATACCATATTTAGTAATGTGGTTGAGTTTATAATATTAGAAATCCCTAGGGTTTATTATCCCTTGGGGTTTATATACCCTCGATTTGTAAGATTTATTCCTTGGGTTTAATATTATTCCCTTATATTTATATAGGTTAGGTCTATAATTAGTCCCTTGGGTTTAATATTATTCTCTTGGCTTGATAATCTTTTGGGGTTTTAGTATTAATCCCTTGGGTTTATTATTCATTTGGTTCTATAATATCAATACCTTCGACTTATTATTACCTTAGGTTTGTAATATCAATCATGGCCAACCATTGTCAATCATAGCCAACCATGGTTAACCATGTTTGAATGTTGCATTATGACAAGGATTGTCTCACCATGAAAATAAACCATGTTTATTTTAGTGTTTGTAATATTTATATTTTGGTTTACCAATGTTGTGTTTATAATATTGGTCCCCTCGTTTTAATATTATTCCCTTGGGTTCATAATCCCTTGGGGTTTTATTATTAATTCCTTCAGTTTATTAATAGGTTGGGTTTATAATATCAATCATGGTTAGCTTTATGAATCTCTTGCGTTTGTAATATCGATCCTGTATGCTTCTTGATCCATGAGGTTTTTAATATTTATCCCTTGGGTTCACTACTTCATTGGGTTTTTAATATTAAACGGCTGGGTTTATTAGTTCCTTGGGTTTATAATATTAATAATTTCTTTGGTTTATTAATCCCATGTGTTTAAGATATTATTTCCTAGGGTTTATTAATTCAACCATGTTTATTTTAGTATTTTTAATATTTATATTAGGGTTTGTATACCTTAGGTTTATAATATTAGTTCTTTTTGTTTAATATTATTCCCTTAGGTCAATAATCCCTATGGGTTTTAGTATTAATCCCTTGGATTTATTGTTCCTTTCTCTTTATAATCTCAATCGGTTGGGTTTATTATTCCCGAGTCAACCATGGTCCAACGTGGAATAGTGATAAGAATTGTCTCAATTTAAAAAGAAATGATGGTCAATCATGTTTATTTTAGTGTTTATAATATTTATATTAGGGTTTATATACATTGGGTTTATAACAGTAGTCCCTTGGGTTTAATATTATTCCCTTGGGATCATAATCCCTTGGGTTTATTATTCCTTTAATTTTGTGATATCAATCCCTTGGGTTTATTATTCCCTTTGGTTTATAATATCAATTATGATTAACCATTGTTAATCATAGTCAACCATGGTCAACCATTGTCATAGCCAATGATGGTCAATGATTGTTGAATGTCGCATTGTGATAAGGATTGTCTCACCATGAAAATAAATCATGTCTATATTAGTGTTTGTAATATTTATATTTTAGTTTACCAATGTTGTGTTTGTAATATTAATCCTTTGGGTTTAATATTATTCCCTTGGGTTCATAATCCCTTAGGGTTTTAATATTAATCGATTGAGTTTATTATTCCTTTGGGTTTACAATATAAATCTGTTGGGTTTATTATTCCCTTAGGTTTATAATATCAATCATGGTCAACCATTGTCAATTATAGCCAATCATGTTCAACCATGGTTGAATATCGTAGGGTGACAAGGATTGTCTCGCCATGAAAATAACCATGTTTATTTTAGTGTTTGTATTATTTATATTTGGGTTTTCCAATGTTGGGTTTATAATATTAAGCCCTTGGGTTTAACATTATTCCCTTGGGTTCATAATCCCTTGGAGCTTTAGTATCAATCACTTGGGTTTATTATTCCTTTGGGTTTATAACATCAATCCCTAGGGTCTATTATTCACTTAGCCTTATAATATCAATGATGGTCAGTCATTGTCAATCATAGCCAACCAAGCTGAACCATGGTTTAATGTCTCATTGTGACAAGGATTGTATCTCCAGGAAAATAAACCATGTTTATTTTAGTGTTTGCAATATTTATATTTTGGTTTACCAATGTTGGGTATTCAGTATTAGTCCCTTGGGTTCCTAATCGCTTGGATTTTAGTACTAATCCCTTGGGTTTATGTTTCCCTTGGGTTCATAATCTCAATCCCTTGGGTTTATTATTAACTTGGGTTTACAATATCAACCATGGGCAATTGTGGTCAATCATGGTCTGATCTCACATTATTCAAAAAATTGTCTCCACATAGGTTTTATATACCGTAGGTTTATAATATTACACCCCTGGGTTTAATATTATTCCCTTAGGTTCAGAATCCCTGGGGGTTTTAGTATTAATCCATTGGGTTTATTTTTCCTCGGATTTATAATATTAATAATCCCTTTGGTTTATTAATCCCTTGGGTTTACAATATTAGTCCCTTGGGTTTAAAATTTTTCCCTTGGGTTCATAATTTGTTAGGATTTTAGTATTATACTGTGGGGTTTATTTTTCCCTCAGGTTTATAATATCAATCATGGTCAACCATTGTCAATCATAGCCAACCATGGTCAACCATAATTGAATGTCACATTCTGACAAGGATTGTCTCATAATGAAAATAAACCATGTTTATTTTAGTGTTTGTAAAATTTATATTTTGGTTTACAAATGTTGGGTCTATAATATTAGTCCCTTGGGTTTAATATTATTCCCTTCGGTTGATAATCTCTTAGCATTTTAGTATTAATCCCTTGTCTTTATTATTCCTTTGGTTCTATAATATCAATCCCTTGGGCTTATTATTACCTTAGGTTTGTAATATCAATCATGGTCAACCATTGTCAATCATAGCCAACCATGTTTAACCATGTTTGAATGTTTCATTGTGACAAGGATTGTCTCACCATGAAAATAAGCAATGTTTATTTTAGTGTTTGTAATATTTATATTTTGGTTTACCAATGTTGTGTTTATAATATTAATCCCTTGGGTTCATAATCTCTTCGGGTTTTAGTATTAATCCCTTGGTCTTATTATTCCTTTCGATTTCTAATAGCAATCTCATGATTTTATTATTCCCTTAGGTTTATAGTATAAATGATTGCAACCATTGTCATCATAGCTAAGCATGGTCAACCATGGTTCAATCCACATGGTGACAAATATTGTCACACCATGAAAATAAACCATATTTATTTTAGTGTTTGTAATATTTATATTTGGGTTCACAATTGTTGGGTTTTTAATATTAGTCCCTTGGGTTTAGTATTATTCTCTTGGGTTCATAATATATTGGGTTTATAATATCAATCATTATCAACCATAACCAGGCATGGTCAATTGTCATGGTCTCATCTCACATTACGAAACAAATTGTCTCCACTTAGGGTTTATATACCTTGGGTTTATAATATTAGCCCCTTGGGTTTAATATTATTCCCTTAGGTGCATAACCCCATGATTCCATTAGGTTTATAATATCAATCATGGTCAACCATTGTCAATCATAGCCAACCATGGTCAACCATGTTTGAATGTCGCATTGTGACATGGATTGTCTCACCATGAAAATAAACCATGTTTATTTTAGTGTTTCTAATATTTATATTTGTATTTACCAATGTCGTGTTTATAATATTAGTCCCTTGGGTTTATAATATTAATCCCTTGGATTCATAATCCATTTTGGTTTCAGTATTAATCCCTTCGTTTTATTATTCTTTTGGGTTTATAATATTAATCCCTCGGGTTTATTATTCTCTTAGGTTTATAATATAAATGGTTGTGAACCATTGCCAATTGTAGCCAACCATGGTCAACCATGGTTCAATGTTGCATTGTGACAAATATTGTCTCACCATGAAAATAAACCATGTTTATTTTAGTGTTTGTAGTATTTATATTTGGGTTTCACAATGATGGGTTTTTAATAATAGTCCCTTGGGTTTAATATTATTCCCTTGGGTTAATAATGTTTTGGGTTTATTATTACCTTGGGTTTATAATATCAATCATGTTCAACCATAACCAACCATAGTCAAATTTGGTCAATCATGGTCCAATCTCACATTATGAAACAAATTGTCTCCACTGAGTGTTTATATACCTTGGGTTTATAATATTACCACCTTTGGTATAATATTATTCCCATAGGTTCATAACACCTTGGCGTTTTAGTATCAGTCCCTTGGATTTAATATTATTCCCTTGGGTTAATAATCCCCTGGGGGTTTTAATATTAATCCGTTGTGTTTATTATTCCTTTGGGTTTATAATATCAATCCTTTGGGTTTATTATTCCCTTAGGTTTATAATATCAATCATGGTAAACCATTGTGAATCATAGCCAACCATGGTCAGCCATAGTTGAATGTCGCATTGTGACAAGAATTGTCTCACCATGAAAATAAACCATGTTTATTTTAGTGTTCCTAAGATTTCTATTAAGGTTTACCAATGTTGGGTTTATAATATTAGTCTCTTGGGTTCAATATTATTACCTTGGGTTCATAATCCCTTGGGGTTTCAATATTAATCCCTTGGGTTTATTATTAATTTGGATTTATAATATCAATCATGGTCAACTTTATTAATCTCTTGTGTTTGTAATATCGATCCCCCATGCTTCATAATCCCTTGGGTTTTTAATATTTATTGCATCAGTTCACTAATTCATTGGGTTTATAATATTAAATAGTTGGGTTTACTAGTTCTTTAGGTTTATAATATTAATAACTCTTTTGGTTTATTATTCCCTTGATTTTGGAATCTTAATTCTTATGCTTTATTAATTCAACCATGTTTATTTTAATATTTTTAATATTTATCTTAGGGTTTGTATACCTTCAATTTATAATATTAGACCCTTTTGTTTAATATTATTCCCTCTCGTTCAGAATCCCTTGGGGTTTTAGTATTAATGCCTTGGGTAGTAATAATATAATATATTATTATTATAATAAACAACTATAATTGATAATAATAATTAATAATATAATAATAATAATAATAATCCCCGGATGCGGGTGATTAACTCCACGTTTAAGCTGATGGGATAGAGGTGGAGCGAGGTGGCTCGACACCTGCCCACTCTGTACGAGACATTAAATTCACAGACGGGAAGGGGAGCCTGGCATGCGAGCCATTTTGCTCCCTCGTCAAGTGGTTCAGGCTCTCAAGGCGTGCCCAAGGCAATGGCACCCTCCGTCGCATGCTGTAACCTGCAACTGATGGTGGCCACCATCAATGGGGCAGTAATGGGTGGGTTTTTTCGAGGAGGGTTTGGGTGGTATAAGGAGGGGTTCGACCTTATATTCGCGGTGGAAAAAGATGAGTTGTGGAGCTGGGTGAATCCCATCCTCTCAGACCTTTTCCTGGTTTTCATTGTTGTTCTGAGTCTGGTTTATAGTCTGGTTCATGGTTTTGTCAATTATCCCTAGGACTCTGCCTGGATTTCGAGCGCTGAAAGGCAGCCTCTGAGCCCATCTTTCTCAATTTCGATTCCCTGGTTTTTTTGCCCTGTTCTTTGCGTTGTTTTGAAGAGGGGTGAGTGGGGGACAATGAAGAACAAGGTCTATCACCTCACTCGGCCCTCAGTCGCATCAGTTGGTTCTCTCGGTTTCAAAGAGGGGTTTGGTAGTAATCCTTTTGCAGACTTGTCAATTATGGCTCGTCTTCGTCAGCGTATGGAATGCCGCCAAGGCCAACCCCAGGGCCCCCCCAACGAATCTGCCTCGAGCTCCCCTGCCACCAGTGAATTGTATATGGGAGATACCCAAGCACCCATAGTGGGCATGGAAGGCGTTGTGCAGCAAACCAGCCTGGGGGGCCTCCTTCTTTGACAAGCTTCGCCATCTTCATGTTCAATAGCACACTGCATCAACCTCAGATTACTGCACACATCTCCGCCGTCTTCTATGACACAACACAGCTGGAAGGTTCTGACACCCACACAGGAGGTTCGGGTGCCGCTGTTGGTCCTCTCCCTGCATTCTAGCTTAGCATGGTATGATGCCACAATGCGCTCGAGCTGAACTGGGTGGAGGCACTCAGGACACGGAGATGTTGCTTGCAGAACCTGGACCTTTGGCACAGTTCAACGCTCGTGCTGATGATGAACCCAAATTCGGTTGGTGCCGAATCATGGAGGAGCAGCCTGACGACTAGCTTGCTCTCGCTGATGATGAACTATCCTTTTGGCTATGGTTTTTGGCAATCCTCAGGCTAGTTCTTTGGTCTCTCAGTTCTGGATCTCTTCTGGTTTCTGTATGTGTCTCCTAGTTCGTTCGGATGTATGGGTCTCTTGGTTTTTTGGATGTATGGGTCTCCTGGTTTTTTAGTTGTATGGGTCTCCTATTTCAGCATTGATCATGTATGTTTTCCTCTGTATTGAGGCCTCATTTTTTTCTGGAATGATGGCTCTTCTCAGAGCAAGGATATGACTATGGTCACGTTGTAAATATTTCCCCCCTTTTCTTAATAGATTTAAATTTACTTAGAAAAATAATAATAATAATAATAGCTATTAATTGAATTGAGACTTCTATGATTTATATCAAATTTTTGAGACACGTAATCACATCAAAATTTATTTGTCAATGTGTTTCGAACCATCATTTGTAATTTATCATCACAATAAGATAATATTTTATTATTATAATAATATAATTTTGTTATTTATAATATTATTATCGGTTATTATTAATAATTAATAATGCTAATATATTATTGTAATATTAATATAATAATAATAAATATATAAATTATATAAGAATATCTTTGTTATTAATTTATATAGTTATTAATAATCATAAAATAATTGGTCTTTAAAAGAATACATATTATAATTCTTTATGACAATTGTAAATATTATTGGATCATAGTTGTTATTGTGAATTAATATTATTATAATAATATAATAAATGAATATAGTATATTATTTATAATAATAATTAGATTATAGATTATTATAATAATATAATGATAATCTAATATTGTAATATTATTATTATATATTATTATAAGAATATGGTTGTTATTATTTATATAAGTATTAATAATCAAATAAATAATTTGTGTTTAAAAAATATACATAATAATTATTAATGTTGTTGATATAAGTGTGTTGTCATCAATCACATTGGTAAATGTGGTTGTACTAATATTAGTTATTATATATTTTTATATTTTTTTATGAAATTTTATTATGTAAATTATTTTAATTCCTTTTTTCTTTTGTTAATAAAGGAATCGGCAACTGGAGCAGCCTCACAAGTCGCGTTAAATGGGTCAATTATGACCCTACCACTATAACCCCTAGGAAACTGTGCATGCCCCTTTCCACAGCTCCGGGTTAGTTCGGGGGAATTGCCTTAGCACTATAACCCCTCGAAAACTGTGTTAAACGGGTCAATTCTGACCCTACCACTATAACCCATCAACCTCGCAACTCACGTTAAATGGGTCAATTCTGACCCTACCACTATAACCCCTCGGAAACTGTGCATGCCCCTTTCCACAGCTCCGGGTTAGTTCGGGGGAATTGCCTTAGCACTATAACCCCTCGAAAAGTGGTTGTACTAATATTAGTTATTATATATTTTTATATTTTTTTATGAAATTTTATTATGTAAATTATTTTAATTCCTTTTTTCTTTTGTTAATAAAGGAATCGGCAACTGGAGTAGCCTCGCAAGTCGCGTTAAATGGGTCAATTCTGACCCTACCACTATAACCCCTAGGAAACTGTGCATGCCCCTTTCCACAGCTCCGGGTTAATTCGGGGGAATTGCCTTAGCACTATAACCCCTCGAAAACTGTGTTAAACGGGTCAATTCTGACCCTACCACTATAACCCATCAACCTCGCAACTCACGTTAAATGGGTCAATTCTGACCCTACCACTATAACCCCTCGGAAACTATGCCCGCCCCTTTCCACAGCTCCGGGTTAGTCCGGGGCAATTGCCCTGCCACTATAACCCCTAGGAAACTGTGTTAAATGGGTCAATTCTAACCCTACCACTATAACCCCTCGGAAACTGTGCCCAACCCTTTCCACAGGTCCGGGTTAGTCTGGGGGAATTGAACTCGTGACCTTCAATACGAAGCCCGCCTTTCTAATGAACTTCACCGCATTGTGATTACCAACTCGCCTACCTCGTGGAACTTATAAATTATTTTAATTTGGTTACTCCACATTATTCAAAATATATTTAAAAACTCAATCTATAAAAAAAAATGTTCTTGTTTTAATCATTTTTAACCTAATTTTATGTAAAGATAATCGAAACAAAATAACATATTTAAACTAAACTCTATACTATCGTATATCAATTAGATTATTCATCATTTATTTAATTTTTATTAATAAATGTAATAGTTTATAAATAAAGCTCTCAAAATTAATGATAATGAACCATAAATTTATTAACAAAACTAATCCTTAACTACTTCATATTTAATCCTTTAAAATACTTAATTAACTAAAATTCATTTAATTGACTACGATAAAATAATCGTTTTAAGCAATAACTTGGTCAACAATACGACTTTTGATTTTAATAACCCACGCACTCGTGGAAACAATCACAAATTTCTTTACCTCCCATGAACCTTGGCATTGGACGTTCCTTAGAATTATTTTCGGATTTTGAAACGTATTTGATTGTAAATAACTCTTTCAATGCATCAAACATGACCAGTAATATAAACATGAAATAGTAAATTTGACCTTCAGCAATTTAAGTTGTTTATCATAATCTTTCATGGATGATTTACAGGTTTTAAGGCCTTCATACTTACTGATACTGATATTGCTGATGGCATCCCTAAAACTTTTCAGACATCGACATTGTTCAAAATTCGTAATATTTTTAAATACATTAAGAAATTTTGTTTAAATAAATAGTTTGACAAGGGGTAAGTAGTCACTATCTCAATATAAAGAATTGTATATTTATATTATATATTCTGTTCATTGATACTATTTAGTAAATAAGGAAACTTTCGGTATATTCCAATTTCATTAATAAATGAAATTTTCTGTAATGATTCTTCACCGTTTTTGTTGGCATGTATATCTCTGCTTTAAATAAAACAAACTATAATGTTAATCTGATTTATTATATCGTAATTTCAAAATTAATAATTTTTTTGAAAATTGGATCAGGTTCAAATTGAAGGGATAGTTTTTTTTTTCTCTATGATAGAAACTCATAATCAAATAAGAGGAGCATTTTTAAGCAACTCGATATAAATATTTATAAAAGTTGTTTTAGTGTAAATATGATTGTTATTAATGATCATAGTATATAAATTTGACAAAGATTCATTTATTGTTATAATATGTGTTTTTCAATATTCTCTATGTAAGCATTAAGGGAGGGTATTGTAAGTATTGCTTCGGTGTTTGGTTGTGAATTATCATTGTGAATTCCCAAGTATCAATCTAGAAATTGTTGTTTCTTTTATATATATATATATAGATAGATAGATAGATAGATAAGATGTAATCCAGATGTGTCAAAATGTTTTATGTCTTATGTATTTGTAATTGTTCTTTGGAGCGTGGTTTTGTGTTATGTGTAATCATTCTTTAATCTCTCTAATTTCTAATAAATCCTATCACTATAACACCAAAAATATATCCAACAGTCAAATATATCAGAAAATATATCAGAAATTTATGAGGTGGCAAAAATAAAAACTCTAGAAAAATAAAAGCTTTTTACTGAACCTTGTCTCAAGAGTCCAAATATATACTCTGTAAAATTTAAAAATTAAACCAAATAAAAAAATATGAAATTATACCAGCTATTTAATCATCCCAAAAAAGCCACTTAATCATCCCAACGAAAAAAACATAACCAATTTTCACTTTCTTACTCCCCATGAAAGACAGTCCTTACCATCACGTTTTCGAGACAATCAGCTCACCTTCTCCTTTGCTCGTACACTTTTTATACATACACGTATTTTTAGGTGCAGTACTTATGCAGGTTCACAGTAAACTGGTAAAAGGCTGCGATACCACAACGCAAATTAGTGGGGCAGTGCATGATTGAAAGGCATCGCCAACCTGTATTGTCAGCGCTATCGTCAGCCTATGTTACTCTATAGTGATCGACGGATTATTATGTGTTGGTGAGTCGTCTACGTGAACTCGTGCGCGTCCAGAGTTAACACAGATATACTTTGAAGGTCAAATGTGTCTGGCTTATTTGCTTACCCAATTAGCGTGTGGTTGTCTTCGTATTTCAAAATGCTGGTTCTGGATTAACTGTGTAGAATTTGTTAAGCGTCCGTAGTGAGCCACGTGATATGGAATGAATTATTGATTCAAGTATTATTATAAATGAAAAGCGTTTGTTTAAATGTTTTATGTTTTGATTTTGTTATGGTATAACTTATGTTTTTAAGTTTTGGTTTTTAGGCGATAACTTTGGATAAATTTTCTGTTTTAAAATAGGATAGAGAATTTGGTTTCAAATTGGACTTGTCGGTTTGAGTTAATAAACCTAATTATTTTTATTAATTTCAAATTTATTTATATATTTGAAATTATGAACTAATTTAAACCAATAATATTACAAAATTTTAAAAGCAAAGTTACAAAATCTCAAATTTATTTATTTGATTGATACATGAAATAGGTCAATCTTACACTTACTTCATATATTAACCATGACTAAATTATTTAGATTGATAAAATTAAACCATTATACATAAAGAAAATTAAATAAACATATTTGAATAAAATATGTTTGATAACCATTCAAATGCTACTGTATTTTTTATTTGTAGCTTTATGTAACGTGTTAATAAATAATTTTGAAGGTATTTTGCAAACGACATAAATAATATCTTATAATATTAATATTTATTTAAAGAAAAAAGTTGTAAATAAAAAATAAAAAAATTGATAAATTTAAGTATTGACATATATTTGAAAAATAAGAATATTTAATAGATATAAAATTTATATAAATATTAAATAAATAATATAGGAAGGAGTATAATTCATGTTAATTTTTAGATTTATCTAACAAAATTATATTTTAAATATGTTAAAAAATTTCAATTTACATTTAAAAAAATTTAAATCCTACATTTTTAATGATTTCAATATATTTAAATATTAATTTTAAATAAAATAAATAAAAAAATCTATTGAAAAAAATATTGCATTGATTTATTACATTGATTTATGTTTTAACAATTTATATATGCCTTACATTACTAAATTTTATTTGTGTTTAAGTAATGATGGCTTTTAATGGTTATAAAATTAAGCATTTTTTTAAGATTCTTTAATCTAGTAAATTAATATTCATATGTAATAAGATTATTTATGCATTTTAATTTTTATATTTATATTTACTATATAACTTAAATTGTGTAACTTAAAGAGATAGTTAGTTAATACAAGTTTATTATCAGTTTACTAGCTATAAGTATTTAGAGATATAATATTTTAAGATGTAAACTTATACTTGAGTGTAATAATAGATATTCCAGAAATGTTATAAAAGTCCTATTACAACATGTTTCCTAACACTTAAATCTATGTAGATGGAGAAACAAATTGTATACCAAAACGCTCAACTAAAATATTTTAAGAATATATAATAACTCTTAATAAATGTAATTATAATTATATAAATTCCACATAAAGACATTCTTATTTCTAATTTAATTGAAAATTTACGTCATAAAAAATATTTATAATTTATTTATTTTATATGAGATGCATAACCTCTATTTATAGATAAAATTTTAAAAAAAAATATTATTGTAAATAAATATTTTTTATATGATTATTAATTTAAATTTAAATATGAAATTCTAAAATATAATAATTATTATTATGAATCACTATTTTTATTTATATAATAAATAAATAGTATAGAAACTCTATATATAGTTTTATTTAATATTATATATTTTATTAATTAAAATTATCTTTTTTATATAACTTATTATAGTGTTCTAAACGTATAATGAATACCCATTAAAAATCCAATATTATAGAAATTTATTTAAATCCTATATATATTTATGGAATTTTAAAAGAAATAGTTATTTATAATTTATTGTTTTTGAAATTCATTTTGTTAAAATCTTTGTTTAATGTATACACTAGTCATCTTAGAAGAGATTTACATTGAATACATGGATTTAGGTTCATAAAATTTTGCATTTCAACTTTTATTTCATAGTTGCTGTCGGGTTTACTGGACTACAGGTATTTCCCTTGTTACCAACGTTGTTCCATCTTCAATGCGTGGTATTTAAATGGGTGTTCTTCACTTGCTAGAAAGAAATTATGTTATCTCTCATGCTAAGAAATTAATTGTTTGTTATATTCTCAAGATAGATATGTGTCATTGTTAATTACCCTATGTACTCTAATGTTTGATTTACTTTGGACTTGGTTTCAAGTATATCTTTAACATTCTATGCATATTATAGTTTATTGACTACATATATATATATTTTTCTTTTTTCTTCTTTTATGCCTAAAGTATTTTAAATCTGTTACCCAATTGCAGCTACAACAAGCGTGCTTGGGTGAGAACTTATTTTTTGTATACGAATTTATCTACCGTTTCTTTGAAAAGGAATGGTTTCTACATCATTTTCCTTAAAGTTTGCAAACTGTTTTACTATTCATATCACTCTCCTATGAATGCATCTGTATTTCATTCATTAATGAAAAATAGTAATAGTATCTCAGCATTAATGTATTTTTCCTTCCAGTATTGTCTATGCACAATTTCATCGCCTGTGCTATTCCTATATAGTGATTAGTTTGATAATATATTTTTGATAGAAACATACATGTGCACCATTCCTTAGTTAGTGTAATATAAAATCACTAGTGTATAGGTTGCAGAAAAGTATGTAAGAGAACGACATTGCTACACTTTAGTTTGTTTATAAGAATCTTAACTTTAAGAGCACATTGTTACAGAAATATATATTTCATTCTTTCCTATTTAGTAAGCATACAACGTTACATCCAAGACTACAACTATTCCACCGATCATCGGATACCAGGTCTTGATAAGTTATTTATTTGCACGTTAATCTAAAAGTAAATAACAAACCACGCAATTAACACTAACCTTAATCAAACCAAGCAATCAACAGTAACCTTAATCAGTTAAAACAGTACAAACCATAATCTAACCATAAAATTTCATTCAGAAGACACTTGAAAATAACACAATATTCTTCTCCCAACCATAGAATTTCTCTTCTTTAGTTCACCCCCATGCAAAGATTCATTTTTCTTCAAAGAGATGAACAACCTCATTGAACCTTGTAATAGGAATTTTATGCCTTCTTTCCATGTGGGATTTTTCCCTAAAGCGAGGTACCACTTTATGGTTTTTTTTTTCTTTTTAGCCAAAGCTCACTTTTTATCTTTAGCGACACTTTATGCTAATCCCAACTTAGCGTCTATATCTAGCAAAGTTCTTAATGTATATTTGTCTCCCATCCATTAAGTTTATTGAGAATCCTTTCTAGAATTCTTATCATGGAAAGTTATCTTTCTAGAATCTCTTCTGCAAGTGCCCTACTTTCAAATGTTTCCAATTTTATTATTTATATATCAATCAATATTTATATACATCATTATTTCATTAGAGTTTGATTTTAGACAATCAACAAAAGTACTAATCATTTCGAAAGGAGGAGACGTATTACATTCTCCCTCGCTTTTATTTTCACTCTCCTTGGTGTTTAAATTTCAGTTTCCATTTGAAAAAATATTTCTCACTACTTCCTTTGCGTTTCTTCTTCGAGTTCCCATGTGGCCTCCTCAGGACTAAAATTTCTCCAATACAACTTAAACTGAGCAGGGACTCGATTCTGGAGTCAAATCTCTTTCCTGTTTAGAATACGGAGCAGCTCTAGTAGGAAATCACATTCAGGTTCCACCTGTAGCATTTTCAACCGATAATATGTGTATTATCATGTACATATTTTTTTTTAATAAGGATACATAAAAGTCATTATGAACTTTAATGTGACTAGGCAAAACTAATTGGTAACATATAGGTTTGAATCGATCCTAAACTTCAAACAATACACAAAACTGTGGAGATAATTTAGAGCACGTCCCTGTTCGTAGAGAGATTTTTCGAGGTTTCACCCTCAAATAAACATTTTCCCCGAATTTAAACTCTCTATGTGTTATTTTCTTATATGAGTAACTCTTTTGTCGATCATGTGTTGCTTTAACATTCAATTAAACTTTCTGCACCATATGTTCCATTTCCTATCATAGTTTTGGCCCCAAAATCGATATGTCCTCTAGTTGACACCAGTTGGGATGTGTATGGAATTTCCTGCCATACAATGCCTCAAAGGAACTCATTTTGATGGAGGTTTGATAGCTGTTGGTATACACAAATTCATTTAAATGTAAAACTTCCTCCCACTTGGTAGGTTCATCCATCACATACATTCTGAGAATATAGTCCAAAATTTTCTTGACCCTTTTCGTCTATCCATCCATTTGAGGATGGTAGGTTGTGCTGAAATTTAACTTAGTACCCATGCTTCCAAATAATGCCCTACAAAAATTTAAGGTGAATTTAGCATCTCGATCTGGTACTATCATTTTAGGCACACAGTGAAATCGAAATATTACCTTTATAAATATATCAAGAATATGGGTGGTGCCATAGGTAGATTATACATGTATAAAATGGGATACTTTGCTAAGTGTATCCCCTACCACCATAATGGAGTCATGCTTTTTTTTTATTCATGGTAACCTTATGATAAAATATAATCATACTATCTCCCATTTCCTTCATGGATAGGTAGTGGATTCGGCAACCAAGGAGGGTTATGATGTTCTACCTTACACTGTTGGCACTCTATACATTTCGATAAGTAATCTGCCACATCCTCTTTCATTCCTAGACAAAATATGTTTCTCCTCAAAGCTATGATCATATTCTAGTATCCCGAATGTCCTGTAAATGGATCCTTATGATACTCATCGAGTATCATCTCTTTCAATTCTGGTATGTTGGGTACATACAATTTACCTGTATATGTCAGTAGTTTTTACTCATTTCTGCATATCTTGGTACTTGAACTTGCTACAGTTTTTGTTGCATTTCCAAATACTTTAGATCCCTATGCATAGAGCCCTTAATTTTCTCTAAGAATTTTGTTTGAATAATACTAACGATTACCATTCTTAGAGTGTGAGAATGTCGACTTAGAGCATAAACTACTTCATTTTCCTTCCCTTTCATATGCTTAATATCAAATTCAAATTCACTAAGGAAGGCCATCCATCTAGCTTGTCTTGTGTTAATGTTGGGTTGACTGAACAAGTAATTTTAGATGAAATGATATATTAACAACGTGAGTTTCTTGCCCATTAGGTAGTGCCAACACATTTCAGGATGTGTATAACAATTGCTAATTCAAGATCGTATATAGCATAATTTATTTCATTACCTTTTAGCTTTCTTAACTCGTATGCTATTAGAGAATTATCTTATAAAAAAACTCCTCCAAGTCCCTCCATACATGCATTTGTACATACTGTAAATTCATTGTTTAAATCAGTCAGTTTTAGGACAGGGGTTATGGTTAGTAAATGCTTTAGTTTATAAAAAACCAACTAGCATTCAGTCGTCCACTAAAATTTTACTCCTTTCTCCTATAGAGAGGTAATAGGATATGATATTTTGGAAAAGCCTTCAATAAACCTGCGGTAGTACCCCGAAAGACCCATAAATGATCAAACACCTACTACATCTTTGGGTATAGGCTAGTTAACCATGGCCTTTACTTTATCTGGATCAACTACTAACTTGTCCTCTGAAATTATATCCCCTCGATACTAGATTCTAGTTTTATAGAATTCACCCTTACTAAAGTTAGCATATAGTTTGTTTTCTCTTAAGGTTTGTAGCACCAACCTTAAGGGTTCCTTGTGCATCTCCTCGTTCCTCGAATGGACCAAAATATCATTAGTAAATACCAATGCAAATTTATTCAAATATTTGTTGAGTACATTGTTCATTAGAAACGTGAAGGTTGTTGTAGCATTGGTCAGGCCAAATAGTTAAGTACAAACTCGTAGTGTTCGTATTGGGACCTAAATTATGTTTTATAAATATCCTCATTCTTGTTTCTGAATTGATGATATCGCATCCTTAAATCAATTTTAGATAAGATGGTCACTCCCCTTACCTAATCAAATAAATCATCAATGCAAGGAGGGGATATTTATTTTTAATAGTCAGCTTTATTAGCTAATGATAGTCGATGCACATCCTAAACGTACCATCGTTTTCCTTAATAAAGAGTATAGATGCTCCCCAGGGTGACACTCTAGGCCTAATATATCTTTTATCCAATAGCTCTTGCGCCTGCATCTTCATCTCTATTAATTCTGGTGGGCTCATCTTGTAAGTTGCTTTGGACATCGGGGTCCCCTAGGTACCAAGTCTATGGAGAATTCTATATCTTGATGGGATGGTAAACTAAGAATCTCATTTGGGGAAACATCTAAAACTTCATTAACAATTGGAGCAACATTCTGTTTCAATTCTTTACTTTTTTGTTCAGTTTATTCTACGTTAACCATAAATATTTGGCATCCCTTTCGGGAACTCCTCTTCATTTGCAGGGCAATACTTTCCTAACTGAAATTAGTTTTGGCACATGCTAAATGATGCGTGTTTGTTCATTCAGGTTTACACAAGTTACGATTTTTTCTAGGTAGTTTCTAAGTGCTTCTTGTCGCTCAAGCCAATCAATTCCAATTAATATGTCATCAGATCCAAGGGGGAGTACATTTAAATCTATTGAGGTCAAGTATCCATTTAAATGTAATTGAAATTGTTTCACCTGTCACGAGACTCTTGTCTTCGCACCAGTGGAAAATCATACGAACCAAGTTGTTTTATATTTTTATGTTGTTAATTTACAATTTTCTACTATTCGTAGTTCAATATAGCTTAGACTAGCTCTTACATTAATTAAAATAGAGACATGGTGATTGGTGAGAGTACCTTCTAGCTCAATCATTGTGGACTGATGCTCTACTTGTCTGTCCTCCAGGGTTGCACTTATCCTTGGAATTCTCTTAGCTATGTCATTCATTATGGTAGCCCGATGATCAACTTGCATATTTTGAACAGACCTGGGATTCTGTGGGTAGTCCCTTAATAAATAACACCTACCACAACCCCTTCATTTTGATGATCCTTTCTCCTTGTTTCCATTACCTTTCCTAAAATTCAAATCAATAATTTTTTACCGTATTTGGGAAGTTACTTTTTGATTCATAGTCACCTTGTTAAATATTTTCTACTGGTGATCCTGACCAAAATTCTTAAGATACCTTGGTTTTGGTTGTCTTCCTCCCATTTTGACCTTGGTCCTATCCTTATTTTGCCAAGTCTTGGATCCTCCCCCTTTACTTTTAAAATATCGGTAGCATAACCTTGAATTTCTGACCACCTCATCCATGGTTTTTGGGTTATCAAAATTGATATGTTGCTTCTACATTGTAGGCAAGCAGTTCATGAACTATTGTACTTTAACTTTTTCCTCCTTGAGATATAGAACATATCTCAGTAAGTTGATAAATTTGAATACAAACACGTCTATGGTGAGTCGTCCAAGCCTTAGCTCGTGAAACGCTTTGGATCGATCATCATAATATCACTCACTCAAGTAGTGATTCTTGAATTGTTTAGAGAATTCCTCCCAAGATACTATTTTTTCCTCAAATCGTTGTACATTCTTTGACTTTTCCGACAATAAGGGAGATTTTCCTTATAGTTGATAAAAAACTAACCTAGGTTTTAGGTTTCTCTCATAGTCAGAGACTTGAAAATACTTAGTCATATTTAATAACCAAGCTTTCACATCCTCCTCCTTTTCCCTACCAAAGGTAAGGGGTTTGATATTTCAAAATTATCCTTGAAGTTTTGGCTACTTTTTCCACTTATCCTTTCAGAGACAATTTTTTTTACTCCCCTTCAATCTCATATTTTTTAGGTTTTGTCACTTCTCCTTTTATTATCTACTATTCCACCATTTTTTGGCTTTATTTCTCCATTCAAGTTATGATCATTATTTATTACTCCTTGCTTGCATGTATCAATCATTCATTACTATCCCTTAGATGTGCCAACTCCCATTGTAGATTTTGTATAACTTCCATGAATGCATTTGCAGTTTGAGTGGCTCCTTCCCTGAGTTCTACATACAACTCGTCTTCATAGTGTACAATGAATCACTTGTTAGTTTCTGTACTATATATATATATATATATATATTATATATATTATATATATATATATATAATATTATTTATATATATATATATATATTTGCTGTTGTGGTGATTCATTAAGGCCTAGTGGAGAACATGGGATATGATACCATTTTTCAGATCTCCATATCAAATAACTATATAAATTTTTTTTATTCTTCCATTCATGTATATCTCGCTGAGGGTAATTTTTCTAGGTTCTCATCACTCACATGCATCCATTAAATTTGATTTTATTACATATTTATCAATGCATTTATGGTATCTATATTGACCTTCGATAGTTATTAGCTTAATCTTGGAGTTCTAATGCCTCTACACCCCTCCCTTCTACCTAACCATTAAAGTCTATAAGGGTGTTATTTATATTAGATTTGACTTGAAGGGTTAAACCAATTTGGAGTACGATAGATATTTATTAATGGAGGTCATAACATCATACCTAAGTGAAAAAATGGAGGAGGGCACAATGATGCTTCATCTTGTATTGTTGGTTTCATATTCTTATGTTTGAATTTGGTACCTTACTATTAAAATGTGCCATTATACACACCACAACCCTGCTGCCATATAGCGATATTCCTGTGATCAGTTAAGTGACCTTGGTGGTGTACTTAGCCTGACTTGGGTTATGATCAACAACCATGAATTATTAGGTGAGGTCCAATGGTGGGATCTACCCCTCCCAACCTTGAAACCATGACCTAATGCCTTTCTTGTCATTTTGTCCATTGTCTTCATGTTGCCACCATGCTCTGAGGGGAGGGTTTTGTAGGCCTTGTTCTGGACCTAAATGAAGCCAAAATACCTTCTTGGATTTGCTTAATCTATCCCCGTGACTTCCATTTTTCCTATATAATCCCTCCAACATTTCATTCTCCCCTCCACTCATTATTTCTATCATTTACCTGCTCAAGAAAGGTTTTCCACTTCAAACTTCCTTGCAACAATGTCATCATATTTCCCATGCATGGTTATTTGATATATTGCATCATTCCTTTGAAAGGATTTATTTGATGGTGGGGCTAGCGTTAATAGGGCACGCATTTGAAGGAA
Source organism: Pinus taeda (assembly GCA_000404065.3). Taxonomy (NCBI): domain Eukaryota; kingdom Viridiplantae; phylum Streptophyta; class Pinopsida; order Pinales; family Pinaceae; genus Pinus; species Pinus taeda. The sequence continues at coordinate 57,307 of APFE030636843.1, forward strand.
TTGGGTATATTTTTTTTTGTAAATTGTTCTTTCTTATATTTAATTACTCTCACAATAAATACAAGGTTCATTTAGTTGACTGTTCAGTTTACTTGGTTGTAGAGACACAATCTCTAAGTACCCTTCATTTGTGGCATTTGGTGCTATGGAATCTCTAGCATAGGGCTCCGCCCTAGTCTTCAATTGAGACCCCATGTGAAAATATAACGCTCACAAGTAACCTCACTCAGTTCCTTTGTTGGTTTATTGCAAGTTATTTGTTATAGTGATACAGGGTCTAGAGTCTCATATTGACTCTGTTTTTTTTGGCTCTATGTACATTGATGCTAATCTCAGCTTCCTCCTTGGATTTCCTCCAACAAGTTACAAGTATCATTTATTTCTATATAACTAGGTTATATTTGCCTCACTGTTTGGTTATTTTGTTCCGATTTTATTGATTTTGCTCTCACTTATTTTCTCCTATTTATGTTTGTTCCATCTGAGTGCAGGTACCAAGGACCTCAAAAATTTAGGTTCAAAGTTGTCCATCTTAAGTGCCATTCCTCTCTTTAATGAATCACTATTATGGTCCCCTTTTCCAAGTCGATTGGCTCCTTGCTCCAATGGTTTCTTGATGTTGATGGTTAGAGTGGATTCTACTGGTCTTTCTATTTTTCTACTGTATCCATTCCACTTAGTCGTGGTAGCCATGATGGTGGAGGCCTCCTACTGCTTTTGTAGTTTAAATTGATTTAGAATTATGTATTGTCTTGTGGGTTCTCTTTTATTCACCATGAAGTGGTTGATATTGTATCTTTTGTACCAAATGATGTTAAATGTCTTGTTTCATGTCATGGCGCATCTGTGGTTCATAAAGGTGGATAATTTATACTGCTCATAACGCAATCTCAGTGGGGGTTTTAGCTTGACGTTTATTGTTTTTGAAATTAGTTTTGTTAAAAGCTCTATATAATGTATACACTCGTTGTTTGGAAGAGATTTACAGTGAATATATGGATTTAGGTTCATTAAGTTTTCCATTTCAACATCTATTGCATAGTTTATGTTGGGTTTACTGGACTACATGTATTAGTGTGCGATATTTAAATGGGTGCTCTTAATTTCCTATTACAATTTTGATCTGTTTAACTTAGTGTCATATATATGACCTACATGTGCAGTTTCTCTAGCTTGCTAGAAATTTTGTTTTCTCTCATGCCCAGAAATTAATTGTTTGTTCTATTCTCAAGATATATATGTGTCATTGTTTATTACCCTATGTACTCTAATATTTGATTTACTTTGAACTGAAACTCAAATATTTCTCCATCATTCTACACCTATTACATTTTCTTCACTGCGTATATATATATATATATATATATATATATATTCTTTTTTTATTTTATCCCTAAAGTATTTAAATCTGGTGCCCAACTCTACTTACAAATAGTGTGCTTGGGCCATAAATTATTTTATGTATACGATTTTCTCTACCACTTCTTTGAAAAGGAATGATTTTTACAACATTTTCCTTAATGTTTGCAACTTTTGTACTATTCTGGTGAGCACCTACATTGTAGCAATAACGCTGCAACTCCTAGGCTTCCTACTTTACTTTTATCAACCCAGTGGTTCGTAACGAACTTGGAAGCAACGATGTTGTATGCACAAGTATTAATTCTTACTACAGGCTGTCACTTGGTCAATTGGCACAAGATCACTAGGAGCTCAAGCCAACTTCTATGGATTCTAGAAGAACCTCTATATGTGACCAAAGATAGGAAAACTTACTCTATAGAGGCTACTCTACTTGCAGAAAGGAAAAGGAAACTGAAATGTAAAGTAAACCTAGCAAACCCTACTTAACCAACTAATCCTACTTTTGTAGAAAGAGAGATGTAAAACCATGAAATGAATGCCATTACCTACTGAGGGAGTAAAAAAAATCTACTCAAGCTATTTCTAGAAGCACATGAGAAAAAAACATATTTTTGGATTTTTATGTATTTTTAGGTGAAATTGTCATGCATGTAATTTATTTGTTTGTGAATGGGGCAACGATTAGGTGGTGATGGAGGGTGACTTTGGGATTTCCAAAGGTGTAGGATGGTGTGAGTGGGTCCTAGGAGGTTCAAGGTGGTCTTCTGGAGCCTTTTCCCACAATCGGACTTCAAAACGAAGCCTACAGGAATCTACAGGGGACCATAGGGGTTCTATAAGAGGTCTACAAGAGGTCTACAAGAGGATGACGATAGTAGTGTTGGAGGTTTTTATGGTAGGAAAGCGGGTGGAAAGAGTAGCTAAAGGCTAGGATGATGTGTTAAGGTGTATAGGGTCCATCAAGAATGATTAGGAGAGAGAAAGTTGGTCAGATTTGTTCAAGGAAAGAGAGGAAAGTCTATGGGAAAAGTGGAGAAAATTAAGGTAGATTTGTGAGGAAATTTAGGTGACTTGTGGAACGTAGATCAAAGAGAGGTGGTGATGGCTGATTGACTGACTTTTTGTGAGAATAGATTTGCTGCAAGAGAACTGAAAATCAAACAATGAGATTAAGAAAGCAAAGAAACTAAGTACATAAAGAAAAAAAATTGAATTTTGCATCAAGCTAGTCTAAACTCTGAACTAGGAAAGTAAATGTTGAGAAATGCTACATGGAAAGAAAACATGGAAGGAAATTTATTGCAAAGACAGAAATGAGCATGGTGAAAGAAATCTACAGCAAAGCATTAACCTTCTAAAAAACTACAACACTAGAAATCCTATGGAGAAGGAAAATCTATGTTTTTGTGGCAGCAAGAGGGTCTTGGCCTCAGTTCGTTGTCCCAAAGGGAGGAAAGGAGGACAAGACTCCATTGATGGCCTTTTTGTATCTTTTTCCTATCACTGTTCAACCTGCTATAGAAAACTGAAATAAAAACAGCCTTCTAAATCGCCAAAAGCAACCTATTCTTAACCAAGAAAGAAATTTATCTAATAGCAACTAATTCATAAACTCAAACAAAATATATAAATAGAAAGAAAGAGGATCTTGGCTGCTTAGATTGGGCCCTAACCCAAAAGCTTCAGCCCTCTGAGGTAACTCAATGCTATCTCAAAAAGGATCTCATCTTGATTATCAAAATAATAATAGGATTACATGAAACTATCAACAAAAGTAAGCTTGAAGATGAGCAAAGCAAAGCTACAGCAAAAATTCAAAAATTTGACTAACTTCCTAATGAGGCCCTAGGCCTCTCTACTTATACAACTGAAGCTCCCAATAGCTTCCTTAAAATCAGGGAGGCTTGGCTCCCAAAACTTGAGATAAAAAGAAGTTATCCTCCACTTGCTCGGTTTCCTCCTAGTGAATTGATGTGGTTGCTTGTGCTTTGAGCTACATGATGGAGAATTCGAAGTGGGGAGTCATAAATGAGGGGTTTACCCTCCTATAAATCCTCTCCCTTGTCTACTTTGAATTATTGTTCCATTAAATCTTTGACATTGTCTCCAAAATTGAACAAAAATATGCATTAAACACATATTAGACTCCATGGCATAATGACCAACCCAACACACTGCATAAGCATAAATATAATAAAAAAACATGCAATAAGCTAAGAGAATGGTTGATTTGACTAGGTTAGTAGGTAAAATCAGCCCATATAATTACCCTTTTATGAGGTTCATCATCACCCCCTACTAAAAGTGTTGCTCATCCTCTAAGCAACTTAGTCCATCCCCTTATATTTGATGCCCTTGGTGGCCTCCCTAACATCCCATGGTTCTAATTAGGTCTCCTTTCCCTCTTCTATTTTGGCTTAGTTGGTGTGCTGAGGGTAGTAAGAGCAACTATTTCCAGTCTTTATAGAGTCTTAGGGGACACTTTTGTCTATTTTTCCCCTTTTTTCCTCCTCATGTCTCTTTCTCTGTTTCTGTTTCTCCCTGCTCTATTTCTTCAGCTTTCTCCTCCTTTATCTTGGTTTTTCCCTTCTTCCCTTTTTGTTCTTCTAAATCACTAGTTTCTTCACCTTCTCATAAAACCTCTTGTCATTTTGTTTATGCTTCGTTGGAAAACCAACTATGGAAATGGAGAGAACAATTTTTTTTGAAGAAAAACAAAGAGACAGGGACTGTGTGTTTTTTTTTTTAACAATAATCAACAAATTTTTATGAATTTCCTTCCCCCAAAAATTCTATTTTCTCTTCAAAAACTAAACCACTGTTAGCATATTTTGATATTGAAGGGAGGTATGCCAAGAACCTACCTCCACAATGCAATAATTGTGCTAAAAATTGTGTTTTTCCTCTCCAAAATAGCTTACTGGCCCTCCTGTAGAACACTACCAACCCTCCTACAGGTTCTCCTGTAGAACCTATAAGTGCTCCTGTAGAACACCGATAGTAGGAGGATGGATTAGAGTGATGGAGAACGATGGTTTCAAGGTTGTGGGGTGACAAGGAGCTTGTTGCAGCTAAGTGAATGAGGATAGAATGGAAGAAAAGGTGGTGAGAGTCTTTCAAGGAGGAGTACTTATTTCTTCTTTTAGATTTTTCTGGTGATGGGGTCAGCTCGTAAAAATGTAAGTTGGCATTATTTGGATCGTTGGTCCCCACCTGCCTTGTCATCATGGTTTCTTTCTTTGTAATCACCCCTCATGATTTCATCGGAGTTTGCATACCCTCCACTACCTGTCCTCGACATCTTCTCTTGAGTTTGACTAAGAACACGTGTGGTGACACCTCCAGATGAGTGAAGTCAACTAGATGAAGGTGGCCTAGTTGACTGGCCACCTCAACCCCAACCAACCTCAACCTTCTCGTTGATGTTGCATGTTCTCTAATTATACCAATGCAAACAAAGGAGCGGGTTAGTCACTTCCCTGAGATCCAAACGTGTTTGTTGTGAGGTGATATGGCCCCTTTGACTACAACATGCTTGTATTTCCCTCGCAGCATGCTCTCTTCTTTCTGAGATATGGTTGTACTGTGTTCAGGCTCCTTTTTGGCTGGATATAATCTTTGGGTGTTTGCTTCAACCTTCAGATTTACACCCTCATATTGCTGATGCTAGATTTTAATGGGATATTGACTTGTTTTGTCCATATCTCCCAAATGGTATGTTGGATGGACTTGAAATTTTCTGAGCATGTTTCCATCATCATTATGCACCTCCCATAGAAAAATTTTGGTCAATGGATGCATGAATTTCAAGAAAAACTGAACATGGTTGAAGGTGATGGAGGCTAATTTCTTCGAAATCGTGTACTAGCATTGTCTAAAATTGCTTGGGCATGTTACCATCATCCATATGCATGTCCCCATGAAATAGTTTTTTAAATGGATGCATGGCTATTGAGAAAATTCAAAAATAGCTGAAGGTGATAGAGGCCAATTTCTTGGTAACCATGCACTGGAATTTGCTCAATTGCTTGAGCATGTTACCATCATCCATATGCAACTCCCCATGAAATAGTTTTTAAATTGATTCATGGTTTTCAAGGTAAGTAAAAATAAAAAATTTATGCTCTATGTATTTTTAGCGATAGAGCATCCTGCAATTTTTTGGACAGTAAGAAAAATGAGCCTGGGGTGTGATGTAGGCTTGGGAATGATGGAAGAGAGGTTTGAAGCCTACATGATGATTTATAAACCCTTTATGAAGCTTCCCTATTCCTCAAGCTGCTTTTAAAATCCATTTCTAGCTCTCTGTAATTTTTATAGGAGCCTCCTGTAGAAAGCACAGGGCCTCTTGTAGAAAACACAGTTTTCAGAAAAGAAGCACAGTGAGGTGAAAACAATGTCAAGAATGATGGAGAAAGTTGAGGGAAGGTAGGATAGGTGTTGTTATTGGTTTCAGAGCTCCCTTGGCACTTGATTCTACTTCCTGTAGTCCTCCTACACCTGCAATACAACTGAAAATTCATTTTTATTTTTATTTTTCTCTTTTTTCTTTTTTGAAAACAACTATGGCACCTCAGAGAGCTTTTTACCCTAATTACCTATCCTGGGCACCTCCAAGGGAGGTTTTAACTTAGGGATCTTATTCTTTTTCCTCTTTTTTTTCTTTCTAACCCATTGACCGCCTCATGGAGGTTTTCAATCAATGAGCCAATCTGAGGCATCTCCAAGGAGGTTTTCACCTTAGACTTTTATTTTTTCTTTTATTTTTCATTTTTCTTTTATTTTTCTCTCTACCCTACCCTATATGAAAACAAAATAATCCTCAAGTACAAGAATACTTCCAATGGAGCCATGTGCACATTGAGATGATAGACAAAATGATGTGGAGGCTAGAAATGTATGCTTTGACATATATCTGGATTTCAGAGACCAAATGATTTGACTTTTAAGGGATCAAGCATAGTTGAGGAAGAGAGTGATGCTCTAACTTAATGACTATCTGGAACCATATCTCAATAAGTTTTGATGTCCTTGGCCCTTCTACTGATTTGGATCATTCTTCGTGTCTCCTTCCACCATGACCTTCATATCTTCCTCTTTTTTCTGATTTTTCTCTTAAGTACATGGAGGATTTGATGATAACTATGAGGGAGCTCTCTCAATTTTTGATTTTGATGTCTTCTCTTCATCAAGTGTAGCCCATGGTTCTTTGATCTTCTCTTTTGCATCTTCTTCTGCTAGATGTGGTCCTTCAATGATATCAATATAATCTCTTTTTTGCAATACTATTCTTGAGGTATGGTGAATACAATTGAGCCCGAGAGGAGTTGTTTGGAAGTGTTGTACCTCAGCATTGTAAATGGGTTCAGCTACTTTAATGTGTGGGTTTGGAAATGGTGGTACAGGTATTTGAGTGGGAGTGTATATTTGAGGTGGATGTTGATGGAGTTGTGGTTGGGAAAGTGGTGGAGGTAGAAGAGTAGGAAGAAATATGTATTGGGGCCTCCACCCTGGATGAGATGCATTCCACTGAGGTTGCGGCTGAGCATAGGGTTGAAATGAATGGGTGGTTGGTTGGGCATGATATTGAGATGTGAAGGTCCAAGGAGGAGTCATGGACTAGGAAAGACAAGCAGGGGCACCCCAAGAAGGTATGGAAGTGATTTGGTTGGGGTTGTAGTATGCTTTGGATCTCCCTTGTATCCCTTGTTGGTATGGTCTAGGTCCATGTGGCCACTTTTGCTTTATGTAATAGATTTGTTTAGTGACTCCTTTGGTGCCTTGGTATATAGCTTTATGTCCAGGCAAGGATAGGCACTTGTCTGTAGAATGATTTTCTTCACAGATTGAACAAACCTCTATAAAGTTTAATGGGCATTCATTCCTAGGATGCCTCTTGGTGCATCTAGGGAAAAAAATGGCTAAAGTCATCTCTGCTTCCTTTTGTTTTCTTTTGATATGCATGGAAAGAATCTGTAACATCTGACTCTTGAAGTCTTCCAGCATGTTTCCAATTTTTCCTTTAATGGATGAGTTAAAAGAAAAGGTATTGCTCCCAACATTTCTGTTTCAGCCATTGGCTCCAGAGGAATGTTTTATTCTTCTTCTTCCCCTATAGGTTATTAAAATATGTCTAGCTATTAACTAAGGGTTTTTCTTGATTGTAGCCACCGAAGAAGAGAGAAAGTTGGCTGTGTGAAGTAGTTGGGGTGTTGGGAAAACATTTTCCTTAACTATCTCTATTCCTATGAGGCATGAAAGGAAATCTTTTTGGTTGGTTTTTGTATTTTTCACTGCTTGTACCTGAAAAATTGAAATTGATTGAACAAACAAATTGCAAGTAACTGAAATGAACTTGCTGAAATGAAATTGCAAAATTGGAAAGGAAAGCAAATGAAATGAGAACTGAAAGCAAGGAAATGAGTAATCTACATTTGCTAAAATGAAGTTGCTGAAATGAAATTTGTAGAATTGAAAATGAAAGAAAATGAAATGAAAAATTGAAAGCAAGGAAACGATTAATCTATTTTTGCTGAAATCAAAGTTGCAGAATTGAAAATGAAGGCAGGGAACTGATGAAACTAAAAGAAACAACTACTATACTTTTGTTGAAATAAACTACTTAGTAGAAGGTTGTGATAGAAAATACAAGAAAGTAGTGATCACAAAATACTTTGATGCTTCCTTGGTAATGGTACCAAAAAGTGGTGAGCACTAGTATTGTAGCAATAATGCTGCAAATCCTGGGCTTCCTACTTTACTTTTATCAACCCAGTAGTTCGTAACAAACTTGGAAGCAACGATGTTGTATGCACAAGTACTAGTTCTTACTGGAGGTTATCACTTGGTCAGCTGGCGCAAGATCACTAGGAGCTCAAGACAACTTATATGGATTCTAGAAGAATCTATATATGTGATGAAAGATAGGAAAGCTTACTCTACAGAGGCTACTCTACTTGTAGAAAGGAAAAGAAGACTGAAATGTAAAGTAAACCTGGCAAACCCTAAGTAACCAACTAATCCTACTTTTGTAGAAAGAGAGATGAAAAACCATGAAATTAATGCCATTACCTACTGAGGGAGTAAACAACATCTACTTAGGCTATTTCTAGAAGCACATGAGCAAAATATATATTTTTGGATTTTTATGTATTTTTAGGTGAAATTGTCATGCATGTAATTTATTTGTTTGTGAATGGGGCAGTGATTAAGTGGCAATGGAGGGTGACTTTGGGATTTCCAGAGGTGTAGGATGGTGAGAATGGGTCCTAGGAGGTCCCAAGTGGCCTTCTGGAGGCTTTTCCCACAATCAGACTTAAAAAAGAAGCCTACAGGAAAATCTACAGGCGGCTGTAAGGGTTCTACAGGAGGTCTATAGGAGGATGCAGAGAGTAGTTTTGGAGGTTCAGAAGGTAGGAAAGAAGGTGTAAATGGTAGCTAAAGGCTAGGATGATGTGTTAAGGTGTCTAGGGTTCATAAAGAATGATTAGGAGAGAGAAATATGGTCAGATTTGTTCAAGGAAAAAGATGAAAGTCTATGGGAAAAGTGCAAAAAGTTAAGCCAGATTTGTGAGGAACTTTGGGCAACCTGTGGAACGTAGATCAAAGAGAGGTGGTGATGGTTGATTCACTGACTTGTTGTGAGAAGCGATTTTCTGCAAGAGAACTGAAAATCAAACAATGAGATTAAGCAAGCACAGAAACTAAGTACATAAAAAAAATAGAATTTTGCATCAAGCTAGTCTAAACTCTGATTTAGGAATGTAAATGCTAAGAAATGCTACATGGAAAGAAAGCATGGAAGAAAATTTATTGCAAAGATGGAAATGAGCATGTTGAAAGAGATCTATAGCAAAGCATTAACCTTCTAACAAACTACAACACTAGAAATCCTCTGTTGATGGCCTTTTTGTATCTTTTTCCTATGATTGTTCAATCTGCTACAGAAAACTGAAATGAAAACAACGTTCGAAATCACCAAAATCAAACTATTATTAACTAAGAAAGAACTTTATCTAATGACAACTAATTCATAAACTGAAACAAAACATATAAATACAAAACAAGATGAGCTTGGCTGCTTGGATTGGGCCTTAACCCAAGAGCTTCAACCCTCTAAGGTTACTCAGTGCTAGCTCAAAAAGGATCTCATCTTGATTATCAAAATAATAATAGGATCACATTAAATTGTAAACAAAACTAAGCTCGAAGTTGAGCAGAGCAAAAATTGCAACAAAAATTCAAAAATTTGACTAACTTCCTAATGAGGTCCTTAGCCTCTCTACTTATACAACTGAAGCTCCCAACAACTTCCTTAAAATTAGGGAGGTTTGGCTCCCAAAACTTGAGATAAATAGAATTTATTCTCCACTTGCTCGGCTGCCTCCTAGTGCATTGATGTGGTTGTTTGTGGTCTGAGTTGCATGATGGAGAATTCGAAGTGGGGAGTCATAAATGAGTGAGATACCCTCCTATAAATCCTCTCCCTTGTCTACTTCAAATTATTATTGCCAATTTTCCATTCAATTTTTGACTTTATCTCCAAAATTTAACAAAAATATGCATTAAACAAATTTTAGACTCCATGGCATAATGACCAACCCAACTCACTCCATAAGCATAAATATAATTAAAAAAAAAAGTAATAAGCTAATAGAATGGTTGATTTGACTAGGTTAGGAGGTAAAATGAGCCCATATAATTACCCTTTTATGAGGCTCATCATATTCCTATGACTCTCGTAGGCATTCATCTTCATTTGATTCATTTATGTAGAATAATAATAGTAGCCTAGTGCTAATGTATTTTTCCTTCTAGTATTCTCTATGCATAATTTCATAGCGTGTACTATTGCTATTTGGTGATTAGTTTGACAATATGATTTTGATAGAAATATGCATGTGCACCATTCCTCAGTTATTGTAACATAAAATCTCTAATGTATAGGGTGTAGAAAGGTATGTAAGAGAAAAAGTTTGCTACACTTTAGTTTGTTTATAACAATCTTAACTTTAAGAGAAAATTATTACATAAATTATAGAAATATATATTTCACTCTTTCTTATTCATTAAGCATACAATGTTACATCCATCACTACTACTATTCCATTGATCATCAGATACTAGATATCAATATGTAATTTCTTTGCATGTTAATCTATAAGTAAATAACAAACTAAACAATCAACACTAACCTTAATCAGTTAAAGAAATATAATCATAACCTAACTAGAAAAATTGCAGTGAGAAGACACTTGGAAATAAAGCATTGTTTTCATCCCAACCATAGAACTTCTCTTCTTCAGTTCACCTCCATGCAGAGATTCATTTTTCTGTCAAGAGATCAACAACCTCATTGATACTTGAAATATGCATTTTATGCCTTCTGTCCATGTGGGCATTTTCCCTAAAGTGACGTCCCACTTTATGGGGTATTTTCCTTTGTAGGCAAAAGCTCTCCTTTTATCTTCAACAACGCTTTATGTTAATCCCAAATTATTGTCTTTCTACAGCTAAGTTGTTAATGGATCTTTATTTCCCATCCAATAAGTTTATCTAGAATCCTTTCTAGAATTCTTATCATGGAAGGTTATTTTATCTAGAATCTCTTCTCCAAGTGATATACTTTCAAATGTTTCCATTTTTATTATTTATATGTCAATAAGCATTTATATACATCATTATTTCATCAAAGTTTGATTTTTAACAATCAACAAAATTACTCATCACAACTAAAAAAATTACTAATCATTCCTAGAGGAGGAGATGTATTACACAATGCTTCTAAAGATGTATTTAAATATGGGGATATTCTTTCGCACATATATCCAAGCCCTCTATTTCTTTGGATAAAATATATAGTTTCTAGACAACCTGAGACCCATGGAATCTAGAAACTTGTATCTTGTGACATTAGTTTTGTGTAACTGTGTTTTGGAGAAAACCATCATTTGGCACAGTAAGTATAGATATCAACCAATAATTTGTTTTCAAATGAATTTCTCTTATTATATGGATCTAAAAAATGGATGTTTGTGGTATTTTATTGTGCCCTTTTAGGGTGTCATATATTTCTATTTTGTATGAAACCTTATATTAGATAATGTCAAGAATTATCTTCTAATTTGCATGAAAATTATTGTTATTGGGAATCTAAATATTCTAGATGTATAATATAAATTGTTGTTTTTAAATGACAATTTCAAGATATCCAATAGACATCCATCAAGTACTCTACCTAGAAGTGATTATATACTTCAATAAGAAAATAAACATGTTTGAAATGTTCAACATTTTTTTGTTGAAACCTCCACAATTGTAATTGTCAGAAAATATTATTCTTAAATATTAATTCATAGTTGATATGTCTAAAAGTTAGACTAAAGGGTATAATCTCTAAATAATACACCAAGGTGAAAGTTATTTCAAATTTTAAATAAAATTCTTTTGTCTAAAAAATAAACTAGTTAGATATAATATGCAGCCCTTTTAGAGTGAGTTTGTTATGATTTTATTGATTGTTACTTTAATACAAGTTATTTTTTTGTTTATATATATTGATTTTACTGCATTTTGGTTATAAATAAAAGGAACTATTTGATCAGAGAATACTTTTACCAGATTCAATACTTATAAGTGTTTTTTCTCTAAGAATGTAATAATGGAGAAAATCATATAAAATGATGTTAAGAGCTATACAATGTCCATTTATTATAATTTAATCTTTTAATTTTTAAAAGGTTCAAATACTATGCATTCAATCTTGTTAACGTTAGTGTATATCCCACCTGGATGTGGGTGCCTTAATTATGTGTTAATGAATGCGCATGCGAAGTGGGCAGCTGGCGATCCAACTAGCTGGTTCTGGTGGTTCAAGGTAAGTCCTTTACAGGCATTAATGGATCTGTGTACCCGAGGTCTGCAGGCAAGTAATTACAGGATGGCGCGCATCCACCACGGCATATATGTGTTGAGTCCATCAGGAATTGGAATTGCGGTTCTCATCCGGCGATTAGATCCTCTGCACAGCTGCGCAGCTCAGAGAATTTGGATGCCCCCTGGTTCAGGTATGTGGTGTCTGGTGTATTGAGCTTGTCTTCTCCGTCTGCGTCTGTCGGAGTCTGGTGTATTGAGCTTGTCTTCTTCGTCTGCGTTCTGTCCACGAATCTCGTATCGCCCGTCTCTTTATGGTGTTTTTGTTTGGTCCTTATTGAAAGTCTCTTGTTAGCACAGTGGGATTTATCAGTCTGTGCTTGGTTTTTTCTTGTGGTTAACTCCATCTGCTGCGTGCTCTGTATTTGGGTCTTTGGTGCAGAGGTCTGGTTCTGGAACCGGGTCCAATTAGCCTCTGTCTGGCTGCTTCACCCTTACCTTAAGTCTCACGGTTCTGTCAACCCGCAGATTCTTATTGCAATGCCTCATCGTCGTGGCATCCCTAGGCGGGGATGTAATTCAGGGTCCCGGGGAGGCTCACGGAGTCGTGGTGGCTCTATCCCTCAGCGTATAACTCCGCTAGCCTCTATCTCTCCCTCCTCTCCACCCTATGCCAGCTCTGGTCCTACCCTGAATAGCTCTTTTCATTCAACCCGATTCAAGTTCAGAAGCAGGCTAAATAAACCTCTTATCTCAGCCAATATCACTGTCATCTTCTCGGAGGAGGAAGATGAGCTTACAAGCTCGGATGAACCCTCCAGGGAACAGTCCCATTCTCATAATTCTAGTGATTTTCAGGGCAGCTTGGCTGGAGTGGTCCTCAATGACTCTGTTGCGTTGCACGAGGAGGGCCATCAAGAAGACGTTCATCCTCAACCAACTTCTCCTCAAGAGCCAATCATTGCTTGTGAGCCTGCGCACCTCTCAGGAAATGTTCTAAACCTTGTTCTTCCTCCAGGAAGCAATACGATGTAAGCTGAAGACAATGTGATGGTTTCTTGGGTAAGCTCCCCCAACCAGGCAAATGAGAACGCTTCAGGCTCTCCAGTGCAGGTCTAAGTGCTTGTTGGCTTCAGTGACATTACAACAAGCTAACTTATGATGTTTGATTTTTGTATGAAATTCTCAATATGCATGGTCTCTTTTCTTAACAGCATGAAATTTCACAGTCTCTAGGATATAATTTTGGTTTTCAACTGTTCTGTAATAGTGACTGCAAAGAACAACATTTTTGTAAAGGATCAGTTTCTTCTCAAGCTTATCCTTATTTAGCTCAGCTTAGTGTTGGGTCTCTCAAGGTTACCAGAATTCTCACTTCTATGATTCTCATCTTTGTAAAAGGAAGGCAATGTGCTACCTGCAACAGAGTTTTTGGTAGAGGGCAGGGTACAGCCCCCTCAGAGGTTCAAACCTCTTTGTAAATATTTTTCTCCTTTATTTTAATAGAATAGTCTTTATTCAAAAAAAAAAATATACGATAAAATGTATTTTATATTTACGTCCACTAGTACATACTATATTAAGTAAAACATATTAATTAGTCTACTTTTGAGTTTTTATTGAGAACATTCAATAGTTTTATTATGTTTTCCATCTTATATGTCCCATAAGATACCTTTACTCATATATCATATATACAAATTCTATACGATGTTCGGGGTAAAGAGATTTGATTTCATGTTCCAAATATTTCATTTTGAGTGTTCTGTGCAATTTAAGACCAACATTCAAGATTTAATAAGTCATTTGTGCGTTATGGTGATTTGCTTTTCTTTATGGTAAATATGTAAAAAAATTAACATAATTATATTATTTAAGGGTAATTTTTTAATCAAGACTTTGTTGGTGAAGGGTTAATTTATTGTAAGAACATCAATCTTTAAGGGAAAATTTGTAAACATAACATTGTTTCTCAATGAGGAGCAGAAGAACACAAAACATCAAAAATAAATTCTATGATGGTTAAAGAGAAATCCAAATTCTAGAGATGTAGTTTTAGAAATGGTGCATAAAAAAGCATAAATATTGAATTGACATGCAATTTTGGAAATTGTACAACTATAAAACCATAAATGTTACATACATGAGAAAAACAATAAATATAGGTAAACGGAATTGCCATTGAAATGTTCAAATTTGAGGTGTGCATCTCATGGTGTGTGTGTAGTGCTTGTGCTAAAAATGTAAGGATTGCACTGCGTGAATGGGAAAAGTGAAGTTGGTGCTGAGATGAAGTGAAGTCCATTCTTTCAAAGATGGGTGTATATATATCACACATGAGTCTCATGATTCCTCTACCTACAAAAGAAAGGGTAATAGTTGGGGGAAATTCTACATCTACAGTTTGCAGGTGCCCAAAGTGTAGGTCCTGAGTTCATTGAATTGTCACCGAAAGGGTAGGTCTTGAGATCAATGAAATTGAGATTCAGAGAATCGGTTATGGTGGTATGGAGCAATGTGAGGAACTTGACATTGAGCATGGTAGGAGGTCCGAGGTGACATAGCAGGTATCTAAAGTTGTTGAATGTTCTGTGCAGCAAAGAAAGCAGACATAAACATTAACCAATGGAGAAGAAAGAAACCCTAGGTGATATAATATGAGATTGGGGATCCTACTGAGGAGGAAAAAATATTTCTTTTGTTTTGTATTTTATATGTGTTCTTATTACTAATCCCTTATGTATTTAAAATGTGCAAAGAAGAGATGTCTATTGTTGCAAAGAAAATTAAATTTTCGTTACATGGCAAAGAGCGTGATGGGGTTTTTGACTGAGGTGAGCTCCACTACACTTCACTAATCGCTCTTTTCTCTTCTCTCTGACTTATATTTGTTTTATAGTTGTGTTATTTTATGTTTGTATCAAGCCAAAAGTCCTGTTATGGGCATGCATTTTTTTTTCCTTTTGGTGTTAACTTGATCATGTGTTTTTGCTTTTTTGTTTGACCAATATATTGGTCTTATTTTATGGGTTTTGTTTATGTCAGTCTTCATTTACAATTTTTTAATTGTTTTCATTTGTTTTTTTCTGGGAGATGAAATGATACTTGATTCATAAAAAACCTATAACTCTGGCCTTTTCATTTGTGGATGTTTGCACAAGTATTTGTCGCCTTTATTTTGATTCCAATACTTTTGTTTTTGATTTTGTATATGTGTTTATTTCAAAAGTGTATAAAGATTGTGGTGGAGGATTGGAATTTCTAGGTAATACTTGCAAGATCAATAAATTTCATGTAACTCATAGCATAGGATTGGCAGTTGGAATTCACAATTAGTGGAAAGATAATAAAAAAATAATGACAGGTTTTACCAATTTTCTTCTGATGGATGAAAGCACATTTCCATAACTGACCAATTAGTGTATTTTGTGTAATCTGCAAGCTTATATTGGAAATTTATCGACCTCTTCCATTTTCTTTGCACTTTTTGTTGAAATTTTGAAGCCTCATTGAAATAATATCCTGTAATAACTTTCTATAGTTTTGTACATATCATTTGCCCATAGGTGTATATCTATGAACTTTAGATGGAAGGAGGTTTTTTGACTTTTTTCTTTTAATTGAGAGCCTAGATTGATTGTCAAGGGAATATGCTCAACGTATGCTTATTCATCGTCTTTATAAATGAAT
This sequence comes from Pinus taeda, assembly GCA_000404065.3. Lineage (NCBI taxonomy): Eukaryota > Viridiplantae > Streptophyta > Pinopsida > Pinales > Pinaceae > Pinus > Pinus taeda. Next base: position 73,234 of record APFE030636843.1, read on the forward strand.
ATAATGTATTGTAGAGCTAGTTAGGTTGCAGTGAATTTTAATAAATTAGAAAAATTAGATTCATGTCATGTGACTCCCCACCCACCAATTCCTTAGGGACTTGAGATTATTCCAATTCTAATAAGTTCCTCCATGTTGCTATTATTCCAATTATAATAAATTCCTAACTATTATTTATAACTTTAATTTATATGTAAGAAAATTTTGTTTAAAAAAATGGTCCATTACTTTTCATAAATTAAAAATTAGAATTGTGCCACATGGCTCCCCACCCACCAATTTCCTAGGGATTTGAGGTTATTCGAATTCTAATACGTTCGTCCATGTTGAGATTATTCTAATTCTGGTAAGTTCCTCATTGTTATTTATAACGCTCATTTATATATAAGAAAATTTTAGTTTGCAAAATGGTCCATTACTTTTAATAAATTTAAAAAACTATATTCGTGCCACATGGCTCTCCACCCACCAATTTCCTAGGGATTTGAGATTACTCCAATTTGATATTTATAACATTCATCTATATATCCCCGGATGCGGGTGTTGGTCTGTGATAAATGGGAGGTGGTGAGCTGTCCACTGGGCAAGTGGCAGCCCAACCTGGTTACAGGTACTCCGCATTTAAGTCGCCAGCAGGTGAGCGCTTCGGGATCATTCCTCCCCCGCGCGAAAACGTTTAAGGCTTCTCCTCCTCGCATCAAACCAAATCCGCTGCTTCCTTGGGTATTCATAGCAGAAGCAGGCTCGCACATGGCTCGCCGTTGGCATCGTCGTTATAAGCATGGTCCTCAAGGCAAGGTATGGGTCTGTATTTGGTTCTTCTGGTTTGACTGTGTGCCTGTAATGTGGCAGGTCTCAATTGCAGGCAGCGCAGAAGCTATCCCTCTGACCATTGTTAATCCCTTTCTGCTCTCTGTGCCTCACCACCTGAGCCGAGAGGCTGCAACTTCGCCAGAGCCCGTAGTCTTTGCATGCTCCCCTAGCAATTCCCGGCCTGCGTGCTGGGTGCTGCCTCCTCTGTTTCTCATCCCCTGTATTCTGCTGCTCGAGCCCCTGTCTAATAGTCTAAGTGTTAAGCGAACCTCCTTTGCTCCCTGGCTCTCCGGTTCTTTGAAGCCTTCGCCCGTTCAGCTCCCCTTCCTCCCCTCATTGCGATGTCGCCGGAACGTCTCCGCGCCAGCTGCCGATGAGGGTCAAGAGGCGGGAGAGGCCGAACCTCCGTCCCTCGCTCCACTGATTCCCTGTCTGATGAAGCCAACAACGCCCGACGTCGCAGAGGAAGACGCTCAAGCCAGGCCAGGCCCTGCCAGCACAGTTTCCACCCCTCCTCACGCTTTAGCTTCCCTGTTCTCCTGGGCTCAGATACATTTAATGTCTCAGTCAAGATTGAGAAATGTGAAAATAAGGCACAAGGTCCTCCTGCAGGAGTCCAGCCTCCTTCTCTGCCAGCTCCGCCTCCGGACCAGCCTCCATTGCTGCCGGCTCTTCAACCTCCTGCTCTTGTATCAGATACACCCACGGCTGCAAAATCTTCAGGGGATGCGAGAGCAGGCCCAAGTGCGCCAGCGGAGGATGACGCTCCCCACACCGACTCAAGCGAGCCAGACCCATACTCTTGCCGGGTGGTGGAAGAAATTCCTTCAACCTCTGTGGACGACTGATCATCATCTCCGGGTTTATAGTTTTCAAGGTTGGCTCTGTCTTTTGGGGTTCAATAGCTTCTTCCTCTCTCTTCTGATATGTAAAGCTACTGCTCCAGCAATGGTAGCATAGCCTAAGGTTTCTTTTTATGTTTCTACTCACTATGTCAATGGTGGTGTCTAAATCTATGGTAGTTTCTAAGTTTCGGGTTTATATAGTGCTGGTTAACGCCTATGCGGCTAAACTATATCTCTGTACTCCAGATTATAGATGGATTCCTGCTCTAGATACTGCTCTGTTAGGTTCTGTTATATACAAGCAAGTCTTGGCTCATACTGCTGTAAATCCCCTCACTGCAAAAGGATGCAGTTCGAGGTTCGCCTCTCTGTAATTTTGGATTTTGTACTATAATAGAAATTAGACTACTTTACAAAAAAAAAAAAAACATTCATCTATATATATATATATATATATATATATATATATATATATATATATATATATATACATACATATATATATATATACATATATATATATATATATATAATATATATATATATATATATAACATATATATATATATATACATATATATATATATATATTATTATATAGTATGTATATATATATATATATATATATATATATATATTCTATATATATATATAATTTATTTAGCAAAATGGTTCATTATTTTTAACAAATTAAAAAAAATTATATTCGTGCCAATGACTCCTCACACACCAATTTCCCAAGGGATTTGAGATAATTCCAATTCTAATAAGTTCCTCCATGTTGATATTATTCTAGTTCTAATGAGCTCCTCATTATTATTTATAACATTCTTTTATATATAATAAAATGTTATTTAGCAAAATTGTGCATTACTTTTAATAAATTTAGAAAATTATATCTGTGCCACATGGCTCCCCATCCACCATTTTTCCAGGGATTTGAGATGATTCTAATTCTAATAAGTTATTCCATGTTGACATTATTTTAATTATAATAAGTTCCTCATTATTGTTTATATAATTCATTTATATATAAGAAAAAATTATTTAGCAAAATCGTCCATTACTTTTAATAAATTATATTCGTGCCACGTGGCTCCCGACCCACCCATTTAATAGTGATGTGAGATTATTCCAATTCTAATAGGTTTCTCCATGTTGCCATTATTACAATTCTAATACGTTATTCATTGTTATTTATAACACTCATTTATATATAAGCTAATTTTATTTAGGAAAATGGTCCATTACAATAAATTAAAAAAATTATGTGCTAACTGGCTCCCCACCCAACAATTTCCTAGGGATTTGTGATTATTCCAATTCTAATAATTTTTTTATGATAAGTTCCTCATTATTATTTATAAAATTCATTTATATATAAGAAAATATATAACAAGGTATTTTCCTATGTCTTCACTATAATGCAAATAAATTCCATCCATTATTGTGTTAAGATGTCCCTCAATGTGTTCAATGATTATATTGTTTAAGCCAATCTTCTCATCGCACTGGAGGAATGTGGCTACTACGTCTTCTTCAATTAATAAAAACGTTTTCCATAACATATATAACAAGGTATTTTCCTATAACTGTGGTAAAAACTTACTTTCGTTTCTGCATTACCAGTGTATGAACATACATATATTTGTACATCTCCATAGTGTCTGATAGTGGAAAATTTAATGTGGGAAACCTCTATGAGAAGTTTGGCTATTTTATATTGGATCACGAGGCTAACTTGCATGCCCTTGACCCTCTATAGGAATATGTGTCATCGTACAAATGAGGACTACAAGGTTTGGCACCTTATGCCACGAATCTTCACGAGATCAATTATGTGTATGCTATAAATTTAATCACTGAGTGTTGTTTAGATGTTAATTATTTGGAGTGATCTATGGAATATTTCTTTACCTTTCAAATACAAATTTATAAAAGTAGCACACTATTAATCTGGTTTGTCCTAGGTTTTCAATGTAGCATTAATGTAGAATTAGGTAAAATACCATGAATGAATTTGTGCTCTAAAATTAATTCACAATCATTCATTATATTTTAAATTGAGTATAAGTAAAATAGATGAAGTAAAATTATAAAATTCTATTTTTTCCTTTTTTTCTAATTATCAATTTTTTAAATATATCATACATTAAAAAATTATAGATTTATAGATTTAAAATTCCGTAAATAAGGTTTCACATGTTATATTTTTTTAAAATTAATATATTCAAATGAGATTATAGTAAATGAATTTATGAATTTACAAATGCTTATTTAATTTTATATTAATTTATTTGAAAATTTCATTATCTATTATTCATTTTTTTAAAGATTTTGCGCTATAGTTTGAATTTTTTTCATTAAAAAGCTATAAAACAATAATTTATAGCGTTTATTAATCTAAGGTTTCATATTCCTAGGGTATAATAATATTGAAAGGGTTTATAATATTAATCTTTAGGTTTAACATAAATCCATTTTGTTTATAATCATGGTCAACCATGGTCCAACATGGTCCAACGTCACATTGCTATAAATATCTTTTCAATATGAAAGTATCCCAATGTTGCATTGTGACAATCATTGTCTAAATATGAAAATCAAAAATGTTCCAACATTGCATTATGACATAGTTTATCTCAACCATGGTAAATCATCTTCAACCATGGTCACATCGTGACAAAAATTCTCTCTTGGTCCAATGTCATTTTGTCACAACCACTGTCCAACGTCACATTGTGAAACAAATTATCTCAATATGGAGATCAACCATGGTCAATGAGAGTCATTCATTGTCCAATGTTGCATTACAACAAACATTGTCTCAATATGAAAATAAATCATGGTAAACCATATTCCAATGTCACATTATGACAAATAATTATCTTAGGGTTTGTAATGTTTATCTTAGGGTATGTATTTCTTGGGATTATAATATTTATCTCTTGGGCTTAATATTATTTCTTTGGTTTTATAATCCCCTAGGTTTACTATTCCCTTGGGTTTATAATCCCCTCGACTTATTATTCCCTTAGGTTTGTAATATTTATCTTAATATTTATATACCTTGGGTTTTTAATGTTAATACCCTTTGTTTAATAGTATTTCCTCAGGTTTATATTATCAATCCATTGGGGTTCTAGTATTAATCCCTTGGGTTTATTATTCCTTTGGGTTTACAATATCAATCCATTTCGGGTTTATATACCTTTCATTTATAATATTAATCCCTTGGGTTCAATATTATTCTCTTGGTTTTATAATACCTTTAGGTTCAACCATGGTGAGCGATGGTCAATATCCATGATAAACTATAGTCACATTGTGAAAAAGGCTATCTCTTGGTCCAACTTCACATTGTCACAACCATGGTCATCCATGGTCAACCATGGTCTAAGATCGCATTGTAACAAAGATTGTCTCAATATGGAAATCAACCATGGTCAACGATGGTTAGTCATTGTCCAACATCGCATTGTGATAAACATTGTCTCAATATGAAAATAAATCATGGGCAATCATATTCTAATGTCCCATTGTGACAAATATTTATCTTAGGGTTTATAATATTTATCTTAGGTTTTATATTCTATAGGTTTATAATATTTATCCATTGGGTTTAATATTGTTCCCTTGGGTTTATAATATTTATCTTAGGGTTTATATACCTTGCATTTATAATATTAATCCCCGAGGTTTAAAATTATTCTGCTCATTTTATATTATAAATCCGTTGAGCTTTTAATCCATTGGATTTTTAGTATTAATCCCTTGTGTCTATAATATGAGTCACTCTAGGGTTTATATTCATTTAATTTATATTTTTAATCCCTTTGGTTTAATATTATTATGTTGGGTTCATAATACCTTTGGCGTTTAGAATTAACCCCTTGGGTTTATTTTTCCTTTCGGTTTATAATATCAATCCTTGGGTTTAACTGGTTCATATTCCTCCCGGTATAATATTATTCATAGGGTTTATAATATAATCATATGGTTTAATATAAATCCCTTGGGTCTACAATCATTCTCATCTATGGCAACAATGGTCTAATGTCACAATGTGCCTAAGATTGTTTCAATATGAAAATCATCCATGGTCAACCATGTTCCAATGTCAGTTTGTGACAAACCATCTTAGCATTGAAATAAATGATGGTAAATCATGGTCAACCATGTTTATTTTAATGTTTATTTATGTTAATCTGAAAATCAACCACGGTCAGCCATATTCCAGCATTGCATTGTGACAAATATTTATGTTAGAGTTTAAAATATTTATCTTTTGGTTTATATTCCTTGCGTTTATAATATTTATCCATGGGGTTTAATATTATTCCCTTCGGTCTATAATCCCTTGGGTTTATATACCTTAAGTTTATAATATTAATCCATTGGGTTTAATAGTATTCCCTTGCGTTTATATTATCAATTCGTTGGGTTTTTATTCCTTGGGTTTTTAGTATTAATCCCTTGGGTTTAGTATTCTTTTGGGTTTATAATATCAATCCATCTAGTGTTTTTATACCTTGCATTTATAATTGTAATCTATTGGGCTTAATAATATACCTTGGATTTATAATACCTTTGGATTCAATCATGGTCAACCATGGTCACATTGTGACAAAAACTATCTCTTGGCCCAATCTCACATTATCACAATCATGTTCATCCTTGGTCAACCATTGTCCAACATCACATTGTGACAAATGTTGTCTCAATATGGAGATAAACCATGCTCAATGATGGTCAACCATCGTCCAATGTCACATTGTGTCAAACATTGTCTCAATATAAAAAACAATCATGGTCAACCACATTCGAATGCCACATTGTGACAAATATATATCTTAGGGTTTACGACATTGTTTTTCGTGTTTATATTGCTTGGGTTTATAATATTTATATCTTGGGTATAATATTATTCCCTTGGGTTTACAATATTTATCTTAGGGTTTATATACCTTAGGTTTATCATATTAATCACTTGGGTTTAATATTATTCCCTTGGGTCTATATTAACAATCCATTGGGTTTTTAATCCCTTGGGGTTTGGTTATTAATCCCCTGGGTTTATAATATCAATCCATTTAGGGTTTATATACATTGCATTTATAATATTAAGCCCTTGAGTTTATAATACCTTTGGGTTTTAGAATTACTCCCTTGGGTTTATTATTCTCTTCGATTTATAATATCAATCCCCTGGGTTTATTTGGGTCATATTCATAGCTTATACTTTTATTGGTAGGTCCCTATAATACTAGTGATTACCCCATTACTATGGTAGTTGTACCCCTTATTAATATTATTGTGCCCCTATTACCCCCATATTGTTATTACTGTGCCCCATAGAGTCGCTCTATTGTTATTTTTGTGGCTTTATATTATTATTGTTAGGTCGGTTGGGTTATATTGTGACTCCTTAGACTCCTATATATAGAAAGGAGGTTTTGTCATTTGTATCATCCAAGAATTGTTCATTTATGTAATGTAAAGGAGGTTTCCCCTCGAAAAGGTTGAATTCTAAGGCGTTGATCTATCTTTTCTATCTTTTCTTGAGCTGGTTTCATAACATTTGGTATCAAAGCTAAGTTTTAGGGTTTCACTGCTCCAAATAGGTCATGGTGGAATTTTCACTATAAGGTTTTTTCTGCGATGTTTCAGAAGTTGGAAAAAAACCCATTTGAGAATACATCACGTTGTAAATCGGGTCCGAATTTCAGAGATTTTCATGCTATATTTGCGGAGATATGATCTAAGGAAGTTGGTCTTTTTGCAGACTCCTGAATTACATTCCAAATAGGTAACCTGGAGAAAATCATCATAACTTTCTCTCTGAGCATTGGATTGAAATTTCACAAAAACCTACAGAAGTAGGACGCACTGTAGTTTACTCTAGATATTTTTTAGAGCCAAAGGTCCAAATAGTGACACGTGGCACTTCGTACAATTTTTCTCTTCTGGAAAGGTCTATAATCAGGTCACTATGGGAGATTTGGCATAACTCTTCATTGGCGAATCCAATTGGGGTTAGACTGGTGGCATTGGAAAGAGGACATAGAGGGATACCACAGGTCGCAATTTGAGAACTGGATGTTCTGAAAGTACAGAGATACATCAGAGGCAATATCAAGCTCCTACAAAGAAAAAAAAGGTGTGTAGATTTTTTTTAAATTTTTGCTTAAGATTGGTTTGAAAATTTATTTTGAAGGAATTCAAAGTGCTAGTAGAGCATTCTTATCGGTAACTGATGCCCCGAGGAAATAAAATGTAAACACCTAGTAAGGAACCTGAAAACTCTAGCATGACTCATGGAGAAGAGGAAGAAATGCTACATGATATATCAAAATTACAAGACCAAGTGCAAAAAATGCCAGCCTTACAAAAGCTAACAGAAGCTAAGATAAATGGCATGGAATCTAAGATGAAGGGCGTGGAAGCTAAGATGGATGATTGGAAGGTAGATTTGAAGACAGACATGGATGATTTGAAGACAGATTTGAAGACAGACATGGACGAATTGAAGATAAATATGAATAAGTTGCTACAAGAAATGGTCACTAAGGGTGAAACGGTAGTAAAGGAAACTCATGATGAGAACAAAAGAAATGTTAATCAAGATTCCATAGACTCCAATGTGGGATTGAAGACCCACCATATTCCAAAAATCGATATGAGGAAGTTTGATGGCAAGGATCTCGGAACATGGATATTAAAGATGGAGCAATTTTTCGATCTCAATAATGTGCAAAACACACAAAAGGTACGTATGGCAACTTTATATTTGGAACCAAATCAGTTTGTATGGTATCAATAACTTTTCTCTCGCAAACAATTTATCACTTGGGGCAATTTTTACGGAAGAATTGATAGCACATTATGAGGATACAAAAAGCAACACTTTTTTTAGCCAATTGATAAGTCTCAAACAAAAGGGTTCAATAATGGAGCACATTGAGGAGTTCCAAAAATTGAACATAAGGGTAAAAGATATTCCAGAGGAGCATAGGATTGATGTGTTCATAGGGTCTTTAAAGGATAATATCCAACATGATGTTCACCTTTGGGAACCTGATTCATTAGAGAAGGCATTCAGGTTAGCAAGAAAAATGGAAAGCAAAATTATGGCAACCAAGAAGCATACCACTCACATCTATAAAGACGGAAGTGTTGTTGCTGCTAGTCTTCCACAACCTATAAGGTTGACACCACAACAATTGGAAGAAAAAAGAGCAAAAGCGCTTTGTTACAGTTGTGATAGCAAATACACTAAAGGTCATAAGTGTGCTGAGAAGAAATTATTCTACATAGATTGTGAAGAGGAAGAAGAAAAGGAGCAAGAAAGGTCAAAAGAAGAGGATATACTCCAGGAACAAAGCCTAGATGAAGAACAAATGAATCCGATGGTATCTTGTAATGCATTGGTGGGAATTACCACTCCTCAAACCATCAAGATAAAAGAACAAATCAAGAAGAAAAAGGTAATAGTGTTGATTGATTCAGGAAGTACCCACAATTTTATTCATTGTAAGGTAGCAAAAGAATTGAATTGCTTTCCTATATCCAGCACCAGAGTGTTCAAGTGATGGTTGCAAATGGAGGAACAATAAATTGCTCTGGAAAGTGCCATAATGTCAAGCTATCCATGGAGAATATGTATTGACTAGCCCAATGCTTTCCATTCCAATGGGAGGTGTTGATGTTGTACTAGGAGTCCAATGGCTACAATCGTTGGGTACAATAGCTCTTAATTTTCAAGAACTTTTGTATCATCCAATAATTGTTCATTTGTGTAATGTAAAGGAGGTTGCCCCCTCGAAGAGGCTGAATTCTAAGGCGTTGACCTATCTTTTCTATATTTTCTTGAGCTGGTTTCATAACAATTATTCATAGGGTTTATAATATTAGTCCTAGGTTTTAATATAAATCTCTTAGGTTTACAATCATGGTCATCCATGGTCAATGATTGTCCAATGTTACAGTGTGCCAAATATTATCTCAATATAGAAATTAACCATGGTCAACCATGGTCCAATGACACATTGTGATAAACATCGCTTCAGTATAAAAATTAATGATGGTCAATCATGGTGAACCATGTTTATTTTAGGGTTTATACTAGCAATTGCACCAGATGCTACAAAGGAAGAATTGTAAGGCATAAATTTGAGAAGAATCCTGACATATAAAAAACCATTGAAGATAAAAAAGTAGTAAATTTGATGCTGAGATTGTTTCCTTCCACAGTCCAATGTCACAATGTGCCAAATATTATCTCAATAGAAAAATTAACCATGGTCAACCATGTTCCAATGACACATTGTGATAAACATCACTTCAGTATAAAAATTAATGATGGTGAATCATGTTGAACCATGTTTATTTTAGGGTTTATACTAGCAATTGCACCATATGCTACAAAGGAAGCATTGTAAGGCATAAATTTGAGAAGAATAGTGACATAAAAAATCATTGAAGATAAAAAAGTAGTAAATTTGATGCTGAGATTATTTCCTTCCACACAGGTTTGGTGCATATTTCTTTCTCCTCTCCTAGCAGTTTCTGGCCATTTTCCAATAATCATCTGTCTCACTTGAACAAAATCTTTCAATCTCTTACATTTTACCATTACATAATTTGTTTCTAAATGTGTTGAGTTGTGCATTATTGTATGTCCAGGTGCAATGAAGGAGAACGATTGGTGCCACATGAACTTTCCAAATTCCAAGGCTCTTATCTTAGAGTTTTGTGTAAGTAAATGCTTTCTTCCACAATTTATGCAATGAATGTATAAATTAAAGGTTCTGATAATTCTCAATCACAATTTTGAGCATGCTACACTGCAAGGCATATTAGTGTTGTCTTCATTAACTCATCTAAAATTTGTTCAGTTAGGGAGAGTAATTCTTCCTCCCCTTCAATAATAATTTCAATCCTAGAAAAAAATTATAGAAGTTACCATTGATTCTATGTGAAATTTTAAACATGCTACACTCCAAAGAATATTAGTGTTGTGTTCATTAACTTAGCTAAAAGTTGTTCAGTTAGAGAGAGTAATTCTTCATCCCCTTCAAAAATACTTTTCAATCGTAACAAAACTTATAGAAGTTATCATTGATTCTATGTGAGGGTTATGAAAATATGATCATATTATATATAGGGTTGTGTGGGTATTTCAACAATATTATCGACTTGACTATTGAAAATTGTAGAAATTTGGAGGAACTTCCTTCAAGTATATATAATATGACTTCCCTTCAACATTTTTCCATCACAAACTGGGAAAATCTTCACAAGTTATCCAATGATATTGGAGATCTTATGTCACTGAGAATCATCAAATTATATGCATGTCAATGTTTATAAGAACTACCATATTAAGTTTTTAAACTTAAATAGATATTTCACTGTGTGGGCACATAAAATAATTCCCATATCAATTGGGGCAATTTTCTAGCTTAAAAGAACTTGATATGAGGGAGCATTTTCATGTGAGGCAACTTCCTAAATCGGTTAGGGATTTAAGGTCTCTGGTGCATGCCATCTTTGATGAACAGATTGAGCATCAGTCATTAGATATTAAGGCCTCTATCATTTCTGTTGTTTGGGTGGACATTTGATTCATTGATCATATTTATGAAAATCCCTTAGAACAATTCTCTATTATGTTTGAGACTTGAGTTTTTCTTGTTCAACACTAGAATAAAATAAAATTCCATCATACTAAATCAAGTTGGAACATGCCACATTTCTGTGAGGAGATCCTGGAGGGATGTTCATTTCAACCCTACAGGGCTATTCATAGTGAATAATAAAGACAATTAATTTCGTATTTATCACGAGGCTTTGGAATTTTGTTAATTGATGTAAAGTAAGTTATGAAGTATAAATTTTGCACATGATTATTTTCTTTTCTTATCAAGTTTGAATCATGTGATATGAACGAATTTTTCCATCGTCAGTAAAGGATAGTGTACCTCTTATCAAAAATACTGACTTAGATAATTGATTTCATTATCTTACTTTTGTATGAATTTTTTTGATATATGTATCATTGCACAGGATCAACTAAATTCATTAATGTTGCTTTGAGGATGGTATCTCTTCACAAATAAAAATAAACATAATGTTGACATTTACTGTCAAATGGAAAACAAGGTAATGTAAAACATTTACAAGGAGAGGACTGCTAGGCCTCAAAATTTACAATATTAGGAGCAAGGTACATGCATAAAGTAAAGCACAATGAAGACATTATCAATGGAGGAAAATTTATTAGACATGTCTTATACATATATTTCAAAGTTATGATCCCATTAATTGTTTGGCCTTCCTTTTCATTTCATCTCTCATATTATCTCATACAATTTCACCATTTATGCTAAAAGCCATGGATAGTACACATAGACACTAACATACTTTCAAAAACTACAAAGACATATTTTACATCATTGTACTCTACTCAATGTTTGCAATCATTGTTTTGCATTTTTTAACTTAACTTTTCAAAAAAAAAATAATGAAACATTTCATCAATACCTATGGTGATGTTTATCATTTTATTTAAATGATCAATGATAGACAAGTCATACTACCTTGGCCTTCCAACATACCTTATCATTGACCACATACTTGAAGAGTGTCATTTTTTGCAGTAAGTGTTTGTTGAGTAACATTTCTCTTTTTTATCAGGTGATTGCATAAAATATGTTATCTTTCCTCAAAACTTAACCTATCGTATATAGCTTGTAATTCAGCTATTGTATATAAATTGGAATTCAACGTTCAGGACCTATTCAAATTGTGTTTCACTCACTTCGTCTCTGTAACAATGACCACAATATTAATTATCTAAAATATCTAAAAGAAAAAAAAACTCATTTGATTACAAACGTAGATAATTATGACAACACATCACACCATAGAAAACAAACTTTAACAAAATTTATTTGGGGCACACCTTGAGGGGAGACTAATAGTACATTGTAACTCAATCAAAGTTTACCATTCTTGATATGGATAATAATAGACAAATTATATCCCATGTTAACGTTTCAAAATAATTCATGAAGAACTCCAACAATAGCCCTAGGTACAATGATTGCATGCACACTGGGAAAAGCGTAAACTACATTAGAATTTCAATGTTTTTGTAATGACTATCTCAGACACAAATTGGGGAGATATTAAAATACAATTGTAATCTAATTGATGTTTGTAATTATTTATATGAACTGTAACAGACATATATTTTATATCCACTTTTCAAAATAAAGCCTTTGTAATTGAGACAAGCTCTGCTTATTGTTTGCAACCATTGTTCTGCATTTCTTCACTTCACTACTCAAAACAACTAATGAAACATTTCAACCACACCCTGAGTCCTAGGGTTGCTCATAAATATAAGAATTGTGATGTTTCTCATTTTATTTAAATCACCAATGATATACAATTCATACTGCCTTGCCTTCCAACATACCTTATCAATGACCACATACCTAAAGAGTATCATTTGTTGAGGTAAGTGAAAGCACTCCAACAATATCCCTTTGTACAGTGTGGGAAAAGAACTAAACTACATTTTTATTTAGTCAATTCTTCTGTATTGACTATCTGTAATGACTCACTTAAATTCCATGTATTTTAGATTCCTTAAACAATCTGGTACAGACCACTTTTTCGGGAATCTAGTTGACTCCAACACCTTCAATGACCCCATGTTACCAACTTCTTTTGGCAATTATTGCAACAACGACAGTTCTTCACCTCAAATAAAGGTGCCATGGACAAGAATCCATTCCAGTTGCTTCAAATTTACTATGGACTTCAAAATATGATTTGCTCAACTTGCTTCAACCTTACTATGGACTTATAAATATTTGAGAGTCGGGTAGAGACCCGTAAGTCCAACAATTGCAAAGGTAGACAACCTGCATTATGTTGATGGGTTTTAATTATTTTTATAATTATGTTGATGGGATATGAAGGTGGAAGAACTACCCATCGTCTAATAATGGATCAGATGGTGAAATAACTAAAACATAAACAAAATAATACACTTTGAAATTTATGTTCTAATTGATTTTTAAAAATAACATAATAATATAACTCAACTTATAAAATATATTAGTGATAGCTCTTTTATTAGTACTAGATAGATTGAAATTTGATATTTATCTTAAAAGTAGTTATACTCCTTTTACCTTTTTACTTAAATTGATTAAGAAAAAAAACATTATATGAACACGTGTCATATGAAATGAGTTATGGTTTTTTTGACATGTGTTATTGATAAGCCATGGTATTATAACAAATCCTATTTACATGTCAAGACTCACCATGATAAAGTAGGGAAGAACTTGCATGATTAAGAATCTTGTGACATATTTTATGGTTTTTTAAATGTATGTATGTTTAACTCATAAATTTAATTTTATTATAATTAATAATAATAATAATAGTATCAGTAGTTTGAAGTAACGACATAATTTAGTTAATTTTTATGATTTTAAAAACTTTTGTAATGTGTTGTATATTATAAATCCAATAACTTACTGCAAATTGATATGTAACAATTATTATCAATTATTTAATTTATATGACTAAGATGCTATAACTTTTATTGAGCCTTTTTTACGACATATGTTTTTTTTTTGCCTAAATCCAACAAATATTTTTTGGAGTTACAAGTTTTACTTCATATAGCATTCAAAAATACAATTTAAATCATGGAAATTACACAATGTATTTTGTATTCCAAAAACAAATTGCACCTAAAAAAATTGGTTCATCTGGACTCATGTTAGATCCAAAATTAGATGAATCTAGACCGGTATATTAATAACAATAACAATTAAATTAAAAAAAAAAATGTTCATCTCGACTCATGTTAGATCCAAAGTTAGATGAACATAGACTAGTATATTAATAACAATAAAATTTATTTATAAATAACAGTAACAATTAAATTTTAATATGGTCTATACATGGAGTCGGGTTACACATTTCGGGAAAGCGAGGGTGTATTTTGGTGGAAAAATAAATCTTGATCGATAGATTTTCAGTTCATAATCGAGAATTTGTTAAGAAATTGATTGACATTCTTAAGGGCTTAAACATATCTTGATTGAGCTTTCAAACAAACCCTCAATGGAGATCTTTCCTAACACAATTTAGATACTCAATCGAGAGTTAGGCCCTAATTGAGATTTATGGATCGATCGATCTTAGGGATAGATTGGGCACTAGGGATCAATAGAGCCTCTTTTCCTTATTGAAACCATGGTCATGGTTGGTGCATGGTTACTTTTTAAATGACTAGACTGAGTTAAAAGCTCGATCGAACCACTACATTCATGGCTCAATCAAGGGTTTGTTTAACCTTCTATAGATCTATTTGAATTTAGAACTTAATAATGTGATTGAGTATGTTAAGCACTCGATCAAGCTATTGAGCTTCTAGAAATCACATTTTTAGCCCCCCTACTACAGATTTCTCTACAACGCTATTTGGTATCCTAGCTGATTTAGGGTAAAATTTTTCCTTAAGTGGTGGAGTTGATCATGTTGGAATCATGAAAGAATAATCTATCCAATGGCATATGAGTTTGACACTTTCGAATTAATATGATATTTTCCATCTAATTTCTTTTAAACATAATGCTTGAAATATTTTTGGATACTTCCAAAGGGGATGAATAAAAAATCAATAACATATATCATACACAATGAAAAAATCTAAGAAAATACCACTATCTTCATTTACGAGTACTCTTCAAAAGGGTATTCTTAGTTTTCCAATTTATTTAAATATTTGAAAAAAATCTTATGCTAACATATGTGTCTACAAAATGGAATTTATATATTACTTCACCAAATTCTAAAAAAATATAATTTTGCATAAAAAAAATTATCAAACTTAGTTCCCTTCGTGTAGATCAAGCTCATATCTATATATATATATATATATAGTATTAATTGTTGAAAAAAGTACTAAGAGGTCGGGGTTGGGGGGGGTGAATAAGTATTTTAATAATTTTCTTTTCTGAAAATATGTACGCGACTGTTGTAAAAGAAACTAGCATATGCTTAGTAAACTTGTAAAACAACTATTTATTTATCTTCTAAACATAAACCAAAATGTAATATATTTTTCATGAATTCGATAAGCACTAAGTAGGTGCCATAAGAACAAAATAAATTACCACACGTAAGAAACACACACGAACACCGAGATTTAATGTGGAAACCCAACGTGGGAGAAAACCACCATTGATGTCGTCCTACTCTTCAAACTTATTAATATCAAAAGCTTATTACATTCTTGTACTAGTGCAGAATCATGCTATTACATAGGCACCCACCTGCTGAAGGCTAGAACCTTCACTCGTTCTCCAGCACCTATTGGAAGGGAGATCCAACAACCTGATTTGATTACCAGCTACTACTAGGAGGAATCTTCAACTTCCTCACTGAAAGCTCCAACGCTCAAAAACATCCATGGAATGTGTTTCATAAATTTTCACACTCAATCCACCTGCTTTAATACATCACAAATTGTAGATGAACTAAAGCAAACATCAACTTAATTCAAATAGAATAGTGAGATAATTGTAACCAGTACATGGAACTGAAATCAAAATATTGCATCAACACACACAATAAACTATAACCCTAAAATCAGTCATATGCTAGCATGGATACTCTACTTCACATAAGACAACCTGTGTGAATATGTGCTTTTCTGTAGAGAAACCTACGTACAGATCTCAACATACTAAAAACTTTTAATTATGAATCAAGCACAGAGTTGAGTAGAGTTATTATGAAATATTTTGTTATCTAACAGAACCTTCATACAATTAGCAACATCAATAATATTTTCAACCAATCAACATGTAACCAAATTTAACTTCATCATTCAATCAGTTCTACTTCAGACTATCACTCAAACTAGATCAACATGATGACATCATTAACAAATAAAAGAGATACAACAAAACTAATCAGTTTGATCAGTCATTTATGAACAAAAACCCTTCCTTTATATATGCGACTTTGAAGAGATGAACCTATGCCTATACGTGACTTTACTGAGAGCAACTACATACATATGTGCAAATTTTGAACTAAAATTCCACGGCTGTTCAAAACTTCAAAAAGACCGTGTTATGAAACCAGCTCAAAAAAAAGATAGATCAACACCTTAGAATTCAGCCTCTTCGAAGGGGAAACCTCCATTACATTACATAAATTAACAATTCCTAGATGATACAAATGAAAAGACCTCCTTTCTATATATAGGAGTCTAAGGGTTCATAATATAATTAGAGCCAACACAACAATAATAATGTAAGGGCACAATAATAAAAATAGTGGGCTTCTATGGGACACAATAGTAACAATATGGTCACTACATGGGTACATCAATATAATAGCGGGGTTGCACTAATAACAATAAGGGGATACTCTAGTAGTATAGGGGTCTGAAATGATCCTCTCCTTCAAAAAGTGTTGTCCTCAATGATTGAGTAGTTCTTGATGCTTCTGTATAAAATTCTTGTCCTCCCATGTGGAATCTTTAGTGAGTAAGTTCTTCCACTTGATGAGATACTCTGAAATTGAGTGATTTCGTAGCTGTCAGGTTCTTGTTTCTGTGACTGCTCCAAGTTCCAATATGATTTTACCCTTCTCTTCAATTTTTGGTAATATTGTTTGAATTGGGATATTTTGCAACTTTTGAATAAGTGGCCATCCTTTTTCGTCGTTCTTCCATTCATCCCTTACTTCGTTTATCTAGTCTAGTTGGATAATAGAAATAACACAAAACAATGCTTCCACATCCTCATCCTTTCTTGAGAGTGCATTTGCAACAAAATTTTGCTTCCATTTTCTATAGATGATGTCAAAGTCATAATCCAACATATTTGTGACACATTTTTTCTGTTATTCTAAAGATAATAGTTGTTCTAAAAAGTATTTAAGGCTATCATGATCTATTTTTATCTTGAAGTGTCTTCCCATTCGGTAAGGTCGCCATTTCTTAAGTGCATGTAGTATTGCCAACATTTCCTTCTCATAAATAGCTTGCTTGATATGTAGCAATAAAAATACCCAATCACCTACATCAAAACATTTTTCACTACGATGTTGATCTACTTGTTGTTTCATTCAATTTTGCACCAAAGTGGTGTTATCCTTTAAAAGTTGGAGAACTTGTTGTTGATGCTCAATGTGATCTTTCACTGCTTGAACCTTTTTCTTCTTGGTATATCCTTCTATCTTTAGATTTTGAGGAGTGGTAATTTCTTCCAATTCTTTACAAGATATGGTCGGATTCATTTCGTGATGCTCGATGTGATCTTTCACTTCTTGAGCATTTTTCTTCTTGGTATGTCCTTTTATCTTGATAGTTTGAGGGGTGGTAATTCCGACCAATGAATTACAAGATATGGTTGGATTCATTTCTTCTTTCTCGATGTGATCTTTCACTTCTTGCACCTTTTTCTTCTTGATATGTCCTTCTATCTTGAGATTTTGGGGAGTGGTAATTCTTGCCATGCTTTGCAAGCTATGGTCTGATTCATTTCTTCTTTCTCTGGGGTTGGGTCGTGGTGTATATCCTATTCTTTTGATGTTTCTTGATCCTTTTCTTGCTCCTCTTCATACTCTATGTAAAATAATTTCTTCTCATCACACTTATGACCTTTAGTGCATTTGCTATCACAATTGTAACAAAGCCCTTTTTCTCTTTTTTCTTCCAATTGTTGTGGTGTAACCCTTATAGGTTGTGGAAGGCCAGGAGAAACAACACTTCCATCTTTATGGTTGTGAGGGGTAGACTTCCTTGTTGCCATAATTTTACTTTCCAGTATGCAACAAAGCCCTTTTACTATTTCCAATTGTTGTGGTGTTACTCTAAAGATGTTTCTCTTTGTATCCTCATAATGTGCTATCATTTCCTCCATGAAAATTGACCACGTAACAAGTTGTTTACGAGAACAAAGCCCTTTATACCATAAAAAATGATCCAGTTCTAAATATGAAGATGTAATACATACCTTTTGTAATAGTGGTACCCCATTTAGATCAAAATATTGCTCCATCTGAAGTATCCAATTTACCGGATCCTTGCCATCAAACTTCCTCATCTTGCTTTTTCTTGATTTAAGGAACTCGATCTTGAAATGACTATAAATCTATACTTTCGAATCTTTAAGTTTTGAAATTTTGATCCAGTAGCCCTCTGTGTCCTCTTTCTAATGCCACCAGTCTGATCCAAATTAGATTCTCCAAGGAAGAGTTATGTCAAATCTCCCACAGTGACCTGATTGTAGACTTTCAGTAGAGTGAAGTTGTACGACGTGCCACGTGTCACTGTTTCGACCTTTGGCTCTGAAAAATATCTACAAGAAACTATAGTCTATCCTCTTTCTGCATCTTCTGACGAAATTTCAATCTGATGCTCAGAGAGAAAGTTATGACAATTTTCCCCAGATCACCTATTTGGAATGCAATTCAGGAGTTTGCAAAAAGACTAACTTCCTCAGATAATATCTCCGCAAATATAGCACGAAAATTTCTGAAATTTGGACCTGAGGTTTAGCATGATTTCTTCTCAAATGGGTTTTTGTTTTAGCTTCTGAAACATCGTAAAAAAAAAGTTATAGTGAAAATTCCATGATGACCTATTTGGAGCAGCGAAACCCTAGAATCCAAAGCTCTGATACCAAATGTTATGAAACCAGCTCACAAAAAAAGATAGAAAAGAGAGATCAACGCCTTAGAATTTAGCCTCTTCGAGGGGGCAACCTCCTTTACATTACACAAATGAGAAATTCTTGGATCATACAAATGAAAAGACCTCCTTTCTATATATAGAAGTCTAAGGGGTCATAATATAATCAGAGCCGACATAACAATAATAATGTAAGGGCACAATAATAACAATAGTGGGCTTCTATTTGGCACAATAGTAACAATATGGGCACTACATGGGTACATCAATATAATAAGGGGGTTGTACTAATAACAATAAGGGGTTACACTAGTATTATAGGGGCCTAACAATTGTATTTTCTCGGTTGGGCCATTATTCCTAGTACATGAGCCCAAGTAAGTTATGTGATTAATTTATTAATGAAGAATTGTTGATTGGTCAAAAATATCTTTTTGTATGTGATTCAGATCAAGTAATTTTTGCTTCCTATATTTTTCTATTAGGAATCTGGTTTTGTATTCATTCCGTTAACAATTGTTGGGAATTGAATACTGGGTGTTGGGTTTAGGTAAATTATAACATTATATGTGAAGCCTTCCAAGTACTCCTTTAGGGTTCAAGAAGTGGAACACTTATCCCATATTACATCCTTGTGAATGTGTCAAGGTGAAACTAAACAAAATTAAAGCTCTCAGAATTTAGATTTATGCGATTTTTTTGTGTGTAGAATTTCTTTCCAGATTCATTGCATAAGTATTGATGGTTTTATCGACATTTCAAACCATCATATGTGGTTTATCATCAGGATTTAAAGAAATATGTGAA
The DNA here is from genome assembly GCA_000404065.3 of Pinus taeda. NCBI lineage: Eukaryota > Viridiplantae > Streptophyta > Pinopsida > Pinales > Pinaceae > Pinus > Pinus taeda. Next base: position 93,442 of record APFE030636843.1, read on the forward strand.
GGTCTAATCAAATAGTATTGATATATATATCTGTGTGTGTGTGAAGTAATGATGGGGAAAGTCGACAAGAAAGGAAAAAGGAAAAACAAACAAATGGAATTCTCGAAACCCTAAAAAATGATAATGAAAATTTAATATGTATGATTAACTAATAGGATTTAATTAAAATTTAAAAATAAGTTTCAAACAAAGATATTAGTTATTAATAATGTAATTGAGATTAGTAATTAAAATGTCAAAATCAAGCTAGGATGAAATGGTTAATTCACAAAACCTTGAAAAATCTTAGGAAATTATTAGGATTCACAAGAAACTACCACAAGTTTATCAAGAACTATGGTTAAATAGCAACATCTCTAAAATCGCTATTGAAGAATTATCCATTATCTTGGACTTAAGAAGCAGCCAAATATTTTGAAAAACTTAATGAGGTTATGTGTAGAACTCCTATCTTTGCCACCCTAACTTCAAAAAATCCTATATTATGGAGTGTGATGCTCCAAGGGTTGTTGCAATTTTGATGCAAGATAGATTGTCGCTTAACTTTGAAAGTTGCCAACTTAAAAGAAAATAACTTACTCAAACCCATTAATACAAATAAAATATTGGTCATAGTGCATGTAGTTACACAATGACACCCTTACCTAATAGGAAGACACTTCAAAATGGAAAAGAATCATGATAATATGAAATACTTCTTAGAAGAATGACTATCTTCAGAAAAAACAAAAAAAATGGGTCACAAAGATGTTATACTATTACTTTGAAATTTATTTGTAAAAATCCAAAAGAATTATGGTGACATATGCATTTCAATGAAAGAATAAGTTATTGAGGCCTTAATGTGTGTTACATTGATTCTACAAGTTGATTGGGTGGAATAAGCAAGGATAGAATGGTAATAGTACTAGAGTAAAGGGTAGCTCATTCAATAACTACAATAGGAACCTAGCATATTAGATAATTTGTGTGGAAGAATGATAGACTTTGGTATAAGGATCACTTTAATTATGTCAAGACTACCAACTAAAAAGAATGTCCCTAGCAAATTGCACACAACTCCTATATGGGAACACTTAATATTTTTAAAAACTTGTTAGGATCATGAAGGAATTCTTAGGGAAGGGCCTTAAAAATAATGTTCAAACTTTTGTGGTGAAGTATTTGGTTTTCCAACATAACAAAGGAGAGACGTTCGAGATCATGAGTATTTTAGAAATTGTTAGCCATACTAAGTCAACATTGGGATAAGGTCTCAATGGGGATTTTATCATGGGACTATCGAAGTGTGGAGGGAAGAATGTCGTAACAGAAGTGGAGGATAGACTCACAAAGTATACCCATTTGGTGCACTTTTTCATTAGGATTTAGAGTAAGTACAATATTCATGGAATTTTTTCAAAAGATGCATTGAAACATAAAGATCCAATTTAGGTTTATGTGTGACAAAGATACAATTCTCATAAGTGAATTTTTAATTGACTTGTTTTGCTGTGTGGGTATTCAGTTAGCTCATCACTCATATTTTCATCTCCAATCTGGTGGGAAAATCAAGATTGTGAATAAATTTCTATACGCTTACCTCCATGTCTTTGCATTTGAGAAATAATCACAGTGAATCATATGGTTACCTTTGGAAGCATGTTGGTGTAGCATTTTCTTCTAGATGTCATAAAAAATGTCCTCATTTATTGCACTCCATGTGAATCATCCTCAACCCATCACATAGCCCTTGAGAATGAAAGCTAAGTTTCAAGAGATGGAAGATCGCATTGAACACCAATAAGAGATCTTCCAACTATTAAAGAATAACATGGATATAGCACAAAATGTGATGAAATGATCAACATCATAGGATTCAAAGGAACTTTAAAGTTGGTGATTAGGTATTCTTGAGGCTCAACCATATAAACACATCCCTCAAGTAACAAAATAAGTAAAAAAGAGAAGACAGATGAGACAAGCACTAGGGTTTCTTGCGAAGCATATCATACCGTTGTCGAGCTTATGCTCACCTTTAGTGCTCGTGGTGATCTACGTAATGAGGATTTCATTTTATGATGGGTATTAAAGGAGGGTGGTGGATACTTTGGAATAGTCTTGGTGGGTATACGAATGGATTAAGGTTGTTTGAAATTAAAGTCTTGTGTAGCCATTGGGACCTTGGTTATTATGGATTTCTTCTCCATCGATACCACTCCCATCCTGGATCTCTTTTTAATAAACTTAGATATGGTATTTCTCTTGTGCAATTTTGCAAAACATGGCACAATACATTTTTTTGTGGATATTTGGAGTTTGGGCTTTGCATGTATCTCCTTTGTCTCAGATCATTGCATCGCAAACACAGATCTTCAATTATTTGACATATTTTGGGATGAGGAGTTAGATTGTTTGGGGAAATCATGGAGGCCAAATCTCATTTCTCCCTCATTTATTTGTGTGTATCAAGTTGCAGGGGATCTATGGTTTACAAAGATATGGCATTATTTTCCTTACAATCCAGGAGAGATGGGTGTGGATCGTAAAAATTTGCAATAGTATCATGTGAATAAACAAAAGAATTTTCCTTAAACATAGCCCCTATCTTAGATATATCCCCCATTTCTTTATGCTTAGAGGTTCGTTTCTCAAAATAAAAATTTGGATCTAAAAGAGCCTTTCCATTTGTTTATAAAAACCCTAAATGGGAAATCACTTCTCTTAGAGGTAAGGGTCTCAAATCTAGTAAGAGATATTAAAAATAAAAGACAAAATAACATGGTTATACTGGAAAATATACAAAGTTTGATTTATGAAGGAAAATTGTTACAAGATGTCATCCAATTGAAATACTATGGCATCGAACGTAATTCCACTATCATCATAATTCTAAGGTTGCAGGGAGGAAGTCCAGGAATGAGTAACCCCAATAATACAAATCCTAGAAACCCTAATGGTTATATTTCTTTCAAGGATGCATTGAAAGGGAATTTTGGTGCCTCAATTGATGAGGTCCTAAATCTACCAAGACCTTACATCATTAAGCAAATGGACAAGGTACCAGCTATGGACATAAAATTCCTAGAGGTAAAATCATATTTTGTTGATATACAAACTCATGCATTGATTTATCATTTTAATGGTATCTAGCTGAAAATTCAAGACTTACATCAGTGGATATACTCCTCTTGGACAAGAAATTGTGATATCTAGTTATGCTTTAAAGGCTTCTTCATTGTACAGTTTTTTTCACAACAAGATGTTGAAAAAATTCTAATTGAAGGGCCATGGTTTTTGGGTAGAGCTAGGCCTTTTGTCACCCCATGGTTCCAAGAGTTTGATGCTACTAGCGTGATGGTAACAATGACACTAGTTTGGGTGAGGTTGCCAAATCCCCCTCTTCCTTTTTGGCGCCATCAAGTTTTGGAGGATATCGAAAACATTTTGGGAAAAATCAAAAAGATGGATTTGAACATAACAACAAAAGTAATTTTTACTTTTTCTAATATATGTATAGACAACGATATTAACAAAGGCCTTCCTGATCATCTTCTCATAAAACATGAAAAATTTTAGTGGACACGATTATTATATTATGATAATACGACATTTATATGTCAAACTTGTTTTCAAACAGGACACTTGCAAAACACATGTCCCTAAGCTAAAATGGCTCCAAAAAATAAAAAGAGGTGGGCCTCTAAGGCAAGGGGTTAGCAGTTCCCTAACACTTATGAAGATGAAAGCCAAGAATCTGAGGAAATTACTCCAAACACAGAAGCACAAATTCAACCTAACAATCAATCAAATGGTGGTGGGGGGGATCAATTAGGAATTGTGGCACCTATTCATAAGGGTCATAAAACAACAATTATTATAGTAGCAGAGAAGTAGAAAACACAAACATCTACATAAATGGATACAGGAGGCATAAATAGACCACATGTATCTAAGAGCTTCTACTCTAATAAGGAACTCCCCTCGCAAGTAGATGGAAATCAAATGGCAATAATAACAACCACTCCCAATCAAGGAGTTTGGCGAAAGGTGGAGAAAAAGAATGGAAAAAGGGGGAAACTAAGAGATTTTTATCACACTTAGCCCCGACAATCTATGTGATTTTATATTTTTTCATGTTCTTTCCTATTGGGCATCAGTTGTTAGGTTGATATGATTTCGAGCATCTACAAAAATTTCATTTTGTTCCTTGAATAAAATTATGATTTTTCTTCGAAAAAAACGGCGTTGAAGCGATACATATTATAATAGCGACGACAACCTCATGTGTTAGGGTTTTTGTTAGCGATGCTCTGTAGCTTTTTCACTACTCAGAGTTCAGATTCAGTTATCATTAGAGAGTTTTGGTACGGGGTGGCATGGATCTGCTTTATTTATGGAGGAGAGTACCAAATCTACGTGTTTTTGCAGGATGAAAACAACCCATTCCGTCGCTCTATGAATTGGGCACACAAGAGAAGTAGATGTTCTTTCCTTGTGGGGTTACAGCTAGAACATAACCATGGGCAGTCGATATTAGTCTCTGTGTTGGCATATCTGGAAGTTAAGATGATGGTCATCATCAAGAAGGAGTTATGGCCTTCAAGAGTCGAGAAGGCTTCATGGCATATGAAGCAAGGGCAAACTATTCCCTTCTCTCTTACAGATCTTAATGACATCAGGGGCAGGAGGTCATGGTAGATCGACAAGGGTGAGAAGGTTCCAATGCTAGCGAATCGTTCCCTATTGTTGGGGTGTTGCACCACAAATATTATTCCCTGTGAGCTTGATCTGAGGCTAGAAGCTCAGAAGTTGAGTGATCCAATCCCAAATCAATTGGGTGCGAGAGTCATAAAACTAATCAAGATATAGTGATACCTTTCCCAGTTTTTATGAAACCCCAGCTGGAAAATTTTTTCTAATAGCGGTTTGAGACGTGGATCTAGTGCAATAACTGAAAAGATATTTTGGGAATATTGAAGAATTTACAAAGTTTGATTTATGCGAGTAAATCACTGCAACAAGAATTCAGTAACAAGACTATGGCATCGAACGAAATTCCTCCATCATCATAAATTTGAGGTTGTGGGGAGGCATGTTTGGAACCAATAACCCGAAGGGACCAATTTATTTTAAGGATCCATGAAAAGAAAGGGTGAGACACAAAATAAATCTGATCCAATCCTCATTATCCTTGGCCCTTACATCGTGGAACAACTGAATCAAGTCTCGACTATAGAAATTAACCTTCCAGAGGTTAATGAACTTTTCAACACCCTCCAATACCGAGAAATTATTTGCATATTCAATGGATTTTAGCCCAAATTGAAGGATCTGCATCAGTGGGTATTCTCCACCTGGACCCCAAACTGTGATATTCACTTATTTTCTAGGGGTTTTTTAATTGTTCAATTTGATACATTGAAGGATATGTATTTCGCCTTAAAGGAGGGTCCATGGTTTTGGGGAAACACAGTTCTCTTTATGACCCCCAATGTTTTTGGGTTTTGATGCCAATACAATGGTGGTTCCCAAAATGCTAGTCTAGGTTAAATTGCATAATCTCCCCCTTCCTTTTTGGCATCACCAAGTAGAAGGTGTTGAAGAATGTAACTAGGTTCAGTCTTCATGCTTGTACTTGAGTCATAATAAAATGTATTTATCAAAAGAAAGAAAAATAAATTTTTATTATTAATAATATGACTCATTAAAGCATGGGTTTCAAGCTTGGGTTGTCATGTTTTTAGGTCAAAGTCCCATTGAGGACTTCTAGGATTTATTCTGAGTCATTAGAGTCACTGTCCATTTAAAGAGATCCTTATTGGGATTTTTAATGATGTAAAAAGATTTATTATTGAGTCAAATAGGCTATTTTTCACCTCCACACCAAGTCAGCCTCAAACTGGGTAATTCAACCTCACCAGAAGCCTATATATTGGGGCATTTTGAATTCATTTGAATCACTCTCACTCACTCAAGTTAGATATCCAAGAAGAAGAAGTGTAAAGTTGGAAAAGGAGGCTAAAAGGAGTGTTAAGTTGGAGAATAAGGAAGAAAAAGTCAAGATCAAAATTTTTGGCTATCTCTCTCTCTCTCTCTCTCGTGTGGATTCCTCTAGGAGATTGAAGTCTCTTTGTCAAGTCGAAGTTAGTGTTGTTGTTGTTGCTAGGTCGATAGTGTTGCTGCAAGTTGTTTCTGCTAGGTTGAAGTTGTTGCTAAAGGGTTATCATCTGCAAGAAGGAAGAAAAAGGTTGACTTGGTGTGGAGGAAGTTTGTCAAGAGCCTTGGATTATCTCAGGAATTTATTAAGGAAGAGTTGTTTACTGTGTTTTCCCCTAGATAGGGGCTTTCCCCTCGTTTTCCACCTATATCTGTTGTTTGTCATCTTTGTGTTATTATTTTGGTAGTTGCTTGATGAACTAAAAGATAAAAGAAGAACATAAAGATAAGAAGGTCACAAGTAATTATCTATATAAAGAAAATATTTTTGCCTTTCTAATTTTCTAACAGAAGGAAATGGAAATACAATGGGGAACTTCATAAAAACAGATCTAGATAGACCTACAAAAGGAATTTTACATTTTCCAGAATCTATGTAGAGGTAGACTTTAATAAAGGTTTACTAGATCACATCCACCTGATTCATAATAGCTTTTAGGGGACCCAACCTTAGATTTTATGAAAACAAAACTCAAATTTCGTATCAGTCTTCCAATAGAACACTTAAAAAATGCATGTCCATGAGCAAAGAAAGATCCAAAAAGAAAAAGGAAACAAGGCCAAAAGCCAAAGGGATGACATTTTTCAGGGAAGCATCTCTTAGAAGAAGAGGAAGAATAAATAATGGTGCATACCACAAACATGGATGTGTTGAATCCACAAGGAATATTAGTGAACGAAGGGATAGAGTAGGTAGGAAGAATGGTCTAAAGCCATAAATGTATTGAAGTAACCAAAACTTTGTTTCTAGAGCAGCAGAATGAGGAAATTCTCTCTAAAAAGGAGACGGGAAGCATTAAAAGATCCCATGCATATGAGAGTTTGGACTCAGATAAATAAGTCTCTTTGAAGACAGAGGAGAATTAACTGGAAATTGTAACTGCCACTCCTAATCAAGGAGTTTGGTGAGAAATTGAGAAAAATAAAGGCAATAAAGAGTAGCTAAGTACTTTCACATGTAGTCCCCAAAATGTAATTTTTACAGTTGTTTTTTGGGAATTAACTGATAGGATGGTATGATTGAATGCTTTTAAGAATATACAAAAATGTAATTTTGTTGCTTGAATAAAATTACGATTTTTCCATGGGGAAAAAAAGGAAGAAAAATAAATTAGCACCCAATTTTCATGGTTCCTATAAGGTGTTGCAAAGGATTGGAAATATGGCTTGTAGATTGGGGTTGTTTCCTATTAAAGGAAAACATGTCTTGCCAACAGTGACAAATTCACCGCATGAAGGATTCCCAATTGGGCTCTTCTCAATTTGGAGTAAGGAACCCTCCAATTTTTTCCCAACTACCAATAATGCTCTATTTTATGAGAAAGATGTAAAGTTATTCAATGCAATGAATGCATAGCAAAAGTGGTTATATTCTAAATGTAAGATAATTTTCTAGCTAGTATTATACAGGTTTTGAAGGTTTTAATATAAAACCACATACATCACTATCAATATCAATAAATAAAATAATGTACTAAAAAATAAAGACACAAAACATGCATAAATAGACAATAAAACAAGGATAACTAGTGTAGGTTCATTGCTACACTAGTATGTCCCTACATGTGCATTTGTATAACTTTGCTTGCAATTGCATGACCAACCTGTGTATTTGTATGGTCTACCCATGACTTGTTATGGTTGGTCATTTGTTGAATGGACTCAGTCATGACCCAATACTACTTCTACCCTATTGTATGGCTACTCAGAAAATCAATCCTTTGGTCTCTAGATGTTATGTCTTCTCATGTTGTTGCTACACTACTTACACCCTCTTCCTTAGACTTGATATCTAATGAAAGTCCTTCTTCACCTTTACTAAGATCTCCTTGAATCATCATCCTTCATTAATCAAACCCTTAATATCTCTCGTGTGTCTTTCTCCTTCACCTACCCTTACTTTTATCATTTTGAGTTATTGAATGAATCCATAAGCCTAATCTCAAAAGCGATTAATGGTTGAGATCATATCTCACCTCACTTGAGATAAATGGTTAATATTCATCAAATTCATTAATGCAAAAACCTTTGCAGTTCATTATATTAAACCTGCTTTTTATAAAATTCAATTCAATTTAATTAATCCTTTAATTAAAATGAATTTCTAAAGGTTGAAGGATTTGGATGACTTCCACACGTCTTGACACCTTGACCTATGTAGAAGTTCGAGTTTGATGCTACAAATATCAACACTAGATACCCAACCATGGTGCTTTCTAGTTCTTTAGGAGAATAATAAACATGTAGGATGCATCAACCTCAACCTTACATTATTTATGCACCTACCAATGAGAACTTATAGTAAAACAATCTTTCACTAAGAAGCAGATAGAGGAGATGAAACATTTAACTACACCTTACCCCTGCAAACTTAAGAAGTGGCTTAGTTTTCTACAAAAATATAGAGTTTGTCTATAGAGAGATCTTGGATTAAATATATCAAATAGAAATGCACTTTTATTCACTTGTAACATTGTGATTTAGAATAATATACCAACTAGGAACTAATTGTACCTCCAGGCCAAACACTGGTACTAGAAATATTGATTGGGAACCTATTTTAATCTAGGATCTAACATGAACCATACTATAAAGAATGATCCATTGGGCATATTACAGACATAATTCCATGTACCAAGACACCTAGATAGCCAACCATGGTGAATGTTAATTCTTTAGGAAATAAAATATGTATTAACACCAACCTTAAATTATTTATAGCACAACAATCTTTCACCAAGAAATAATCATAAGAGATTAAACATGTAACTATATAACTTTTTTTTCAATTACCATACCTTACCAACTAGACTTAAGAATGATTTCATAATATTTTCCATGTAGGGATGCAAAACATCAACTTTGATGCTTCCAAGAATAATGCAACCATTAGTACCTTAAACATTGATTCATTCATTTACTGCACATTTTCCTAAGAACAATGAGACTAGGTGTATGGTAGAAAACTCAAAGGTTGTAGATTACATAAAAGAATCGTGAGTTAATGGATGAAAAATGAGGATGAAGGGAGGAGGAGCAAGAAATAGGTATGTTTATATGAGGAAAATGGGGAAACAAAAAAATGAGAATACCAAAATAGTGGACTAATAGAGGGAGTGAAAGGGGAAAGATAGATTGAGAAAGAAGAATGCCATAAGAGTGGAGGAAGGAGAGAAGAGTTAGTGGAATTTCATGATATCTTGTTCAACTTACGGTATAATAGTAATGAGATATTGGCATAACCAATATGGGAGTTTCAGAGAATCCATTGAATGTCTCATTATCTAAAATATGAGATTGATATGAGAACTTTACATAGCCACTATGGGAACTCCAACAAGTGTATCATCGTCAATGAAATTTTTCCACACCTTATTCCAAAGGATTATATTATTTTGAGAATGGATTGAGATCTTTAATGTATGTCAAAAAAATTATGGGAATGGTTTTGAGCTTCATAATGTTAGAATACTGAGAGGGGGAGAGGGGGGTGAACCAATATTTCTTTACAATTGTTATATTATGCCAGTTAAGATAATTAAGTAAACCAAAACACATGATGTACAACAAGAAAATAATTTTATTAATAAAAATGATGAGGCCAACTCCAATCCTCTTACAAAAAACTAGACTCCAACTTGTACAATAGAATCCCAACTCCTTCAAGGCTCCAACCCCTTATGAGGACTCCAATCCTCAAATACAATCCATGCACCAACCTAGTTTCCTACAAGGCTTCAACCTTGTATGAGGACCCCAATCCTCTAGGGCTCCAACCCTCTCTACTTGTTTCAATCCTTTAATGTGGATCCAATATTGTTTCAAGTCTTCCAAAAGCTTCTTCAACAAGACTTGAAAGATCTCTTCAAAAATACTTCAACAATGCTTCGAGTATGTCTCTAGTACTACTCCAACAATGCTTCACATATTGCTCCAATATTTACTCTAATAAATTATTTTAGAGATATTATAAAAGGCCTCCAAGATACTCCAAAGTTTGGTTCAATTCAAGGTCAACTCTAGCAAGGCTTCAAGATTCATTGAAAGTGTCTCCAAGGCTCTTAATGTTTTAAAATGTCCCAACAATACTCCAACAAGGTCTTCAACAATGCTTTACGAGGGTGTTCTTCAAAAACGTTCACTACTCTAAGAATTACTTCAAGAATGCTCCAAGAATGTCTTTAATAATGCTCCAAGAATGTCCTTAATGATGATCCAAGTGTAGACAAGGATGTATGCTCCAACATGTGATCTATATTAGCTCAACAAGTATTCAATAAGGGTCTCAGGTCTTCATGGTACGTCTACTCCAACATTGTCTTCAAATCTTCAACAAGGCATCCAAGAACAACTCCAACAATGCTTCAACTCAGCTCCAAAGGATCGGCTTCAAGAACCAATTCAATCTCTAAAAGATGCAAAGGTATTACCCTCAAAAGTTTACTCCAAAAGTTTCTCAGGTTTACTCCACAAGTGGTTGATTAAGTCTGCTCCAAGACAGAAAGTCACCTTTCTGTGAGCTATAGAAAGTCACCTTTTTTCTGAGGTTTGCGAGCTACAGAAAGTCACCTTTCTCTAAGTTTTGTGAGCTATAGAAAGTCACCTTTCTATTGTCTACAAGCTACTGAAATTTGCCTTTATAAATTCGCCTTCTCTACGGTTTGCAAGCTATAGAAAATATCTTTTCTCTAAGGCCTATGAGCTACAGAAAATCGCCTTTCTCTGAGGTCTTTGAGCTACAGAAAATCGCCTTTTCTGTGAGGCCTACGAGCTACAGAAAATCTCCTTTTCTGTGAGGTCTACGAGCTACAAAAAGTATCCTTTCTTTGAGGTCTACAAGATTAGACATAAAGTTGCTTTTATGTGAGTTCAAAAATTCATTCAAGGGGGGTCATGAATCCAGCATAATATGATCTTAGAAAAATAGAGATTCACCAAAATACAAAAGCTCAAAACCAAATCCAAATCGAATTCTTTCTTCTTGTTTTCTACCAAGTTCATGAGCTATGAACTTCACCTTAGATCGAAGTCCTTGTCTTTTTGTCTTGGCCAAGTTGGATGGATGAAATGGAAGAGAATAACTTATATTTATGCTTTTTCAACCATGTTTTGAATATACATTTCTCTCATAGAGGGCCAACTTGAGTTCACATAGGCTAAATTGATGAGAGATAGGAATATGGGTTTCTCAACTTAAAAAATCCATATCGCATCAATGAGTAGGAGTTAGAAGGTGAGTAAGTGCTTATTGGAAAGCGCATGAAGTCCTCTACACTCTTATGTGATTAACTCCTTAAGTTGGGGTCTCCTTTGACATCAGTAACAATAGTTCTTCTAAAATATAAAGCATACCTTCTTAAATAACCTCTCCTTGAATCTTTCTCCAATGGGCTCCTTATTCACCAATACTTCTTCCTTTTACCGACTTTCCTACAAGGAGATTATTATTGTGGGTGGCTCTTACTATACCGCCAAAAAAAAAACCTTAATCCATGTACCTATATGACCTAATTTAAATGCACTCAAACCCCCACACCATGTGCTATGTTAAAAACCAATGGAAACATATTATTGCACATTTGACAAATCCCTAGCAATGGCATCAAAATTATGGGCTCTTTAATTACCTTTCTATCCTATAACAAGGCAAGTAGTAATTCTATGCATAAAATTTGTCAACTCAGAAGTTTGATTTTTTACTTGCAAATTACCATGCACTATATATGCAAGCTATGCTTCCTACTTTCACTAAATTATCTAACATGTAGTTGTAGTTTTAGCATCCTCCAACTCCCAAGTCACCTCTTCCAAACCGACTCAACTCCCTAGCAATGGAACCAAAATGATGGGGTATTTAATTACCTTTCTAACCTATAATAAGGTAAGTAACAATTCTATGCATTAAATTTGTCAACTCAGAGGTTTGATTTTTTACTTGCAAATTACCATGCACTATTTATGAAAGTTATGTTTCCTACTTTCACTAAATTGTCTAACATGTAGTTGTAGTTTCAACAATCACACTTATAAGCCATGGAATGGATAGTCATGCAAGTATTGACAACGAGATAATCAATCATGCCAACATTGAAAGTATAGTGCAAGAAAATAAATTATACTCTATTTTAAGAAGTAAAGTGCTAGAAAGTAAATCACAAGACATATCAATAGGAAAGTAAATTCCACACCACATATTGACAAGAAAGTAAATTGCATGAAAAGAAAATAATGTGCAAGAAAGTAGAGTGCAAATATTAATTATTGCCAACTATGATAATTTTCCATAACCCACAAAAATAAGTGTGGTTGTTGCGATAAGCACAATCCTTCAAAATTGAATGTTAGAAATGCAATCCTATGGAAATGAATATAAATTGCAAATCTAATTTATAAATGAGATACAATTCTACTAAAATAAATGTGATAAATGTGAATACAATTCTATTGAAATGATAAACCTAATTTATAAATGAAAAACAATTCTATTAAAATAAATATAACTTATCAAGCATCTACAATCTATATGAATAAAACTAAAAGTAACCTTAAATATAATTATACAAAAATGTAATTAAAAATAAATATCATCTAAGAAATAAATGCACTTTTACAAAAATGAGTAGTTGCATAAATAAGTGAAATCACACAACAAAAAATGAAAAACTACCTAAACTATTGGAGTAGGCCTTGTTACCACTCAAACCAGTAGGGGACCTAAAAGGGGTTCCTAAGAGGAAAACTACTAGATTAAGGGAAACAGTGGAGGCATGGCCCACTGTCACCACAGCTAAGTCTCCCCGCTTTTACGAAATTTCATTGATGGGAGGAGTCCTAGTAGTGTAGGGATTACTTGTAAAGTATATGTCAACAAATAGGTGGAAGGTGACCCTAGAACCCCCTTTCTTGAGGATGGAGTGAAGAATGGAATTGGTTACTCTTTGAACAAGGGACTTAGTCTTCCAAGGGTAAGGGGTGAGGATTGGAGGGTTGAGGGAGAAGGAATGGACTTACGGACAAGGTTATCAATCCCTCTAATCCTTGGGAAACTTGGATTCCCAAATGGTCCTTGACAAATAATCTTTATTGAGAAGTGGGACCACACAAGGCCAAGCGGACCCAGCCCAGGTTCGAGGATGTAATGTAGAAACCAATGATGTTTTTATCCTCGACAAGGTGAAGGGAAAGGACCAAACAAAAATGTTTACTTCAAAAGGTTGAATTGATCCTGTTGAGGTCTAGCCTTGGGGATGCCTAGGAAAAATTCGATCCTAGAGCTAGGGCTTGGGATTCCTGAAAATTCAACCATTAGAATTGCCTCAAATTTGGAGGATAAGGAGAGGACCCACCAGCACAGTAGCTTGTAGGAGATCAAAGCTTTTTCTTGGGTCAATTCCCTGGAAATTGATGCCCTAAGTGACCTTTGAGGGCTAGACTTGGGAAAAAGTGAAAAAAGGTGAAAAAGGTGAAGGGGATGACCACCCTTTTTTAGGGATCGGTGCCTAATTCACTTTGGGATATGGAGTCAAGGATGATGATGAGTAAGAACTTGGTTTCTTAATCAAGGAGGCCCAAAAAGTCAGCTTCATCCAATGTTGAGAGAAAGAGAAGAAAACTAACCTTCAAGCATTTATACTTCAAATAAAACGATGCAATCTTAGAGACAAATAATCTCTAGGACATTTCATTCATATAACACTGGCCCATACATTAAATTAGTTAAAACATGCTCAATTCCACATTTCAATCATGCAACAACTATCCCTAATTTTAGTTGTATGCAACAACAATAATAATAACATCGAAATTTACTTACAACGTTATAGAGTATATCCAACCAGCATTTCCGTTGCAAGGCAAAGCTCCAAGACAAGATAAATAGCTAAAATCCATACGTCAAAATTCATCCATCTCCAAAAAATATCCTTTAGGGAAAAAACATGAAGTTCTCTATATTAGAGAGATCCCAAGTCAAGTGATGATCCAAATGAATGCATCTAACATCAATTTATAGCCTCCTAAGGAGTTTGAATTAGTCTATGGGCCTACATTAGCCCCTAATGATAAAATAATGTGCAAATAAAAAACCTTATTGGTGACAGGCCCACCAAACTAGCTCACAAGTGTAAAAATAAGCCTCACAAGGGGCCAAATAATAATATGTACATGTCGTAGGGCCCTCCAAAGGCATAATAATATCTATAAGTGCCATATTAAGGAATAAATTCCTCGGTATATGATGGACAAGCGAGTGGCCCCTTGTTCTCCAATTAGTAGACATGTGGTGCTCCCAGTGGGTCTAAGGGCAGATAAATGACCCCATGGGTCTCCAAATGCCTCGAAGATGCATGTAGATTCTGTGCAAGGGTCCAAGTGGTGGAATGAATGCTACCATTACATCGTACAAGTCGTAGGACACCTGCCAAGAAGGTAGGGCTCCTGTAGGGACCTACTGGGCATAATGTACCAAGCATATCACCATCATCCCAAAAGTGGATCGCTAGTAATATTTGAGTATCCATAAAGATTCGTGGAGTGTTATATGCTTCTATGGAGGCCAATGGATCTCTATGCACACCCTACATGTGCCAATGCAGACCTCTAGGGGTTAGGATCCCACATAGGGAGGCCAAACCCAAATGGAAACCACCTGTAATCTTGCATAAGATCTAATGTGTCCCCTAGGCTTCCAGTACAACCAGTCATTAAAATAATCATGTAAAAGAGCTTACAAATCATGGATAACAACATGGGCACTTCATAATGGCATGCCCTTCCGTAGTGAGCTTTGGCATGTGCTAGTGTCTCCAAGCTCCAAAGGGGGGTAGCCAAGTACCTTATTAGGTGGTTTCAACCCTTAAAGGGGATAGTATGTCCAAGGTACATCCCTCTAATGGGGGTGGCAAGTGACAAATAAGTGGAATGAAATAGGAAATGTGAGGGGCAATCTTGGGCCACATAGTGGGGCATAGGGGTAGCTAGATAAGGGGAAGCCCACACTTGGATATGTAATGTGTAGGAGGGAACAATCGTGGTACAAGAGGTGCCTCGGCCTTGATTTTTTTACCCTTCTTTATATGTCTTTTGCCTTTTATGAATTTTCTTTAATTAACTGCTCGAGGCTCAAAGGACAAGAGCATGATGTGTAAGATATAGCAGTGATTACCCCCTTTTAGGTAGGGCATTTCATTGCCTTCTAGGGTTTGGACAATCATGGATTCCTAAATGGTAAATGAGGCTCATTTAGGGCATATGGAACTAGGGTGATGACCATGGATTGGGGTAGAGCTCATGTATTGGCTTTTGCCCACTACTAATTATTTTTTCCCGGCCATCTTTTGCATTTTGTGGTACAATTTCCTGTTAAATGTTGCCAATTATGTTTTTTTCTTTTTCTTTTAACTGCTTCAACCTTTGGGGCATCATTCCAGGCCTCACCCAAGGTGGGGGCAAGGGTATAGGGAAGTTGGCCCTATGTGG
This sequence comes from Pinus taeda, assembly GCA_000404065.3. Classification (NCBI taxonomy): domain Eukaryota; kingdom Viridiplantae; phylum Streptophyta; class Pinopsida; order Pinales; family Pinaceae; genus Pinus; species Pinus taeda. Next base: position 109,117 of record APFE030636843.1, read on the forward strand.
ACCTAGAATGGAAATGTGGATGTAGGTGGGAAAAATAATGAATGGGGTATAGTGAGTGGAAAGGGAGTAATATATTCAAATAAAGGAGCAGGACCATGCACCCAAAATCAGGGTTTCCTAAGTAGTACCACCCTAGAACCAAATGGTCAATAAAGGAGATCCCACGGGACTAAGATCCAAGGGTAACATCCAAAAGAGATCAAGAGGACAAGAGCACAAACTAAGCCCACCCTTTCCGCCAAATCCCCCCATCAATCCATACCCAGAAGTATCCATGATAAGTAAACCTAATACTCAATTACCAAATGACAAGACGCACCTTTAGATTCGGGAGGCCCACCTTCAACATACAATAAATACAAGTGGGTGAGGAACTACATGGCTGGCTGAGGTGGCACAGTGAGCTAGTATGAGGTTGCAAGGGGTTGTCGACTATTGGCTTAGCTTCATCATGGAGAAAAATTTCTCCTAGGGCTATCACCCATAAAGTGGTGGGTAACATTTGGCTCCAACTAGGACGTGATCTCTCGAAGAAGTGGGCGAGGTTTCTCGAACAGGAGGTCATGAGAACTCCAACAATCTCTTGGTTGTCGTAGACCTATTATCTACACATGTCAATGATCAAATCCATGGGGCATCATGTTTTTCACCGTGTCTTATGATTACCCATGCATAATGTTAGCCCATAAACCAAAAAGAAATAAAATATGCAGCTTTTTTTTTAGCCCATAAACCACCAAGACAAATGTATACAACTTTGGGATTGTCTTGCTGGAGCTTCTAATTGGCAAGGCACTAGGAAATCCCATGACTGCAAACAACGGGATGAACCTTCCTGAATGGATTGCTCCCATTGTGAAAGAAGAGTGGACTAATGAAGTTTTTAACATGGAATTGATGAAAGAAGCTTCCAATTCTGGAGATGAGTTGCTTAACGCTTTACAATTGAATATGCATTGTGTGACGCCATTTGCAAGGCCAAATATGGATGAAGTTGTGCATCAACTAGAGGAATCAAACCTGAGTTTGGTCACTCTTCCACTTCAACAACACCACAACAATAGATAATAGGACTCATGCATATGATATCATATAATAACTATACAATATATTATTGTATGTTGCTTTTGGGTACACAATCATTTGTTCATTCAATTCATTCTTATATTTTACAGTATGGTGCTTTTGGGTACGCAAACATTCGTTCATTCAATTCATTCTTAAATTTTATTGTTATGTGTTGTAGCATCCCTATTTTGTTTTTAAAACATATTTGACGTTAAATGTTGTTTTTGTTTAAACATGTCTGGCAGTAAATGAAAATAAATTATGTAAACTTTGTGGGTGGGCTTCGTTTATGACTACATAATCTTTCCAAATATTTATTCCTTCAGCGTATCTTTGCACCTTTAGGGGCAATTGCTAGTTATATGTATTTTCTTGCATAGATGTTGATGGAATGGTAAGTCAATTGACATCATAATTAATTTGCAATTAAATATTTTTTCCTAGAAAAAAATACAATTTTAATATTAATAAGACCAGAAATATAAATTTCATTCATATTATTAAGATTGTGAAAATGTTGAGAATTTGAATTGATAGAATGATTATAAGAACCTTTACATTACATGTTTTAGTAGTTTGATAAGTTGGCATAGCCTTTTATTATTGCATTTGCTTTCATTTGGAGGTTGTTAAATGGGAAAGTGGATAATCATCAATCTATGTATAGCTGAGTAATAAATTATTTAATTATATTTATTTATTAGTTTTTATTAATAAAAAAATTAATGGGTGTAATTTTTTCTCCACTTTACTTTATGTGGAAAAGGTGTGTATATATATATATATGATAAATATGTTTATATATTACTAAGTTTTTAGCCTCAAGGGTTAAGTGGTCTAGATCCAGGCATGAAGTTCTTTGATATTGTTGCTAGTTGTTGTTGATCACAGGTTTCACTCTCTTTGATTCTCTTTGGGCGAGGCCCCGTAATTAGGGTTGATGGTTGACCTAGTTTACTATCCACGAAATGTGGGGAAGTACCCCAGGCTTTCTCGTGCTTTTGTTCCAAGTAAAAAATAAATTACTAAGTTGTCATCTTAATATTAATTTCAAATAAAAATTTTTATTGGTTGAATATATATTAGTTAAATTGAAATTGAAATTTAAACATTTTTATATTGAAACACATAACAAATCATTTGGTAATATTAAACACAAACATTGATTTTTTATTTTTATTTATTTTAAATAGAAGTGAGTAGATATTTGTATTAAATTTGTGGCAAGAAGCGGCATATACCTGGGTAGTTATTACATTTCAACAATTTTAGAGGGTCCTTTTGGAGAGGACAAAGTATCAAGGCTAAGTAACTATGGACCAAAAGGACTACAATATTGTTGTGACATACATAGATTCTACAAAATTACGATAACAAAAAAACAAATTTACAAAAGGCTACCATCACATAGGAGATTAGGGGTCTTCATCTGCTAGTTGGTTCATATCAAAGTTTTGAGGGCCTTGAGATGGAATTATAGCTTCATTTTACTGAGTTTCATTTTCTACATTGTTTCCTTTGAGGCAGAGATCCTCAAATTGTTTGTGAAGAGCATCAATCTCGTCCTCTAATGAGCAAAATTTTACTTTAGGGACTGAATTTCATCAAAGACAAAGATTAGGAAATTTTCTTGCTAGAGGATATGCCACTTAATTTCCATTATTTCCACATGGGGGGGTTGTTCAGAGCTGTTATTGACGAAGCTAGCAAAGTCAGAGGAACATGCAGAATTGTGACTAGAAGACATTATAACTAGGAATGTGGGGAATTGAGAGGAACATGGGGGAAGGTGAGATACAGACACTAGAAAATGTGAGTGCGAAGATGGGGAGCTCATAGGACTATTGTGAATGTGTAGGGAGAAAGAGGAGTAAGAGAAATCCAAAAGAGCTTAGAGAATTCAGAGGGGATGTATGAGGGAATAGGAAGGGAGAAGCGATGGGGAGCAATCAAGTTAAATCGGAAAAGAATGAGACTTGAGGATTTCAAGCAAAGCTATAAAGCACGATACACCACCTAAGAGAATGAAAATTAGAGAAAAATATAGTGTACACTACCAAAACTGACCTTATAACCCAATTTCTTTGAACCACAGAGAGTTGGAGATGAACGACGCATCGGTCATGCTCCTAACCTCCTCAAAGAGGGATCCTAAGGTAGGAAATCTTGTGAATAGAATGTTGTCACCAATTCAGATGCCTCTACCCAGCATTTTACAAAGACAATTGGAGTAGAGGAAGAATGACGTTAATTGAAGACATTTGGTGGAGATAGAGTCAGAATTCTCACAAAAGAGCCATAAGGGACTAGAGTAAGTTGACACCACACTTCTTGAGGATGGGAGGAGGGGAGGGTATCCATAGGAGATGGATTTTCTCACCGGATATAGAGAAAAAAAAGTTGTGAGAGAAGTTAGGCATGATAATAAATTTAATCCTAAGAAAGCATCCATCCCGTGTGAGATCAATCTCATCGTCATTAAGGCTCCAAGGAATAATTCGCACCATTGTCATCAATTTACAATGTAGAGGAGCATTGGGATGTACTTAGAAACATGGGAAATGAGGGGATATAATGGCCTACCATGCCTAGGAGCCACTAGCAACAGGTGCCACAACATAAAAATTCAAGGCTTTGAGGACTTTGGATACAGTGGTTCTCATAGTGCCAAGGGTGATCTTAACGTGATGGGATGGAGAGGAAAACTTAGAGTAAGCGAAAATCATGAGTAACTAGGGAATGGGGAATAGATCCTTGATTCCATTGATCTCCCTCTTCCCTTCAACTAAAAGGAAAGCTAGGTTTGCTTTATAATTTTCCTTGACATTTTGTTTGTGAAGGATGTGAAAGAGGGAGATGGAGGGGATGGAGCTGAGAGCACACTTGATTCTTTTGAGCAAAAGTATAAGGAGGTTTTCATGGGGGTGAGTGTCATTAGTCAATTCTAGATAGTAAGCATCGAATCTCCTAGAATGATGAGGTATAGAATTCCCTGATCGCGAACCCTGATTAGTCCCAAAGGAAGACCATATAACTTAGATTGATTATTTGTTTTCTTACCTAGACCCCATGTGTATTTGAGTACTATTTTTCCATCAAGACTAGTGATAATCCATCCCCCTTGTTGCCCCTAAAATGAGCATTGAAATGTATATCTATAATGAAGTAAATTGTAAATCCAATTTAATGTTGATATATGTAATTATTGGTAAGTTATATCATGGTGCGCGCGCGCACACACATATATATTTTAAGGATTTATCTTGGAGAAGTTTAAGGCATGATGGTGATTCATAATAATTAATATTATTTATTATTAATATAACTATTCCATATTTATATATATTTTATATATCTATAGTTTAAAGTTTTGTTGATTTTTTCTACCTGGTCCTCATTTCCTATTTATTACTATTTGGCATAATCATATTTTTTCACACTCTCATCCTGATGATGAACCTCAAGAGCATGTTTGAAACATCAATAACTCCAAATATTCATGCAATGGATCTCGAAACGAATTCCCAACAAGGTTATTTTTATTTTGTCTTTGAGGATGTTGCCTCTCGAAGAGAGGAAGAATGGTAAATAACATGTCAAAGTAAATAGAGGGAGTTGGAATAGAAACAAGGATGAAATTGTTGATGAGATAAGAACACCACTAGAATTTATGAACTTAGGTTCAAAATTTCAAATTACCTACGCTACAATCTAAGATGGGGTCAGATAGCTAAATATTTGGTGATAGACGTGAAGAGGCTGCTCAATTTTACGAAATACTCTAACATGGGGAAATGCACAAATAGAAATCAATTTCTTTAAAGGAGTAATTATTATGGTGTGTAAATAAAGAAACTAAATTTCAGGTCACTCTCTATAATGACCCCGGTCATTCTGCAAATATGTTAATTGTCTTGGTCATCGTGCACCCGTTTGGATATTATAAATGTTGTCTTGGTCATCATGCACCTGTGTGGATATTGTAAATGTTGTCTTGGTTACTTTCCATGTCTATTGTAAATACCTTCTTGGTTAGTGTTGTAAATATTTTCCAAAATTTGAAAATTTACAAATATACATATATGTCCTTTGGTTATTTTTGTAAATTATTGTCTACATATTGAAAATAATAGATATGCATATATGCCTCCTTGGTCACTTTGCAATAGTGTGAATATTTTCTAAACATGTCCAATTACATAATTATTGTAAAGTGTGTGTAGAGAGAGAGAGAGAGGGAGAGAGAGAGAGAGAGGGGGAGAGAGAGGGGGGGGGGGGAGAGGAGAGAGAGAGAGTAAACCTTAAGTAAGTGGGGAAATTATTGTTTTGAGGTAACATATATATATGCAATCTATTGTAGACCTCATGAAAAAAAAAATTGACATATGGTAGGCAAGGGAAGAAAAGGCCAAATGGCATAAGGTGGATTGGCATGCAAGAATGATAGGGCCAATCACCATAAAAAATATGGAAACCAAGGATAGAGGGGAACTTTTGGTTGGTCTAGAGGGGATGGGCTAGACTAGGCCCTAACCAACTTCATACATAGATTGAACACTAGAAAAGAGGGGGAATGGAGCTGGGAAAGGGAACAGGAAAAAAAAAAAAAAAAAATCAAGGGAGAGAACAACGAAAGGAAAATGGAGAGTAGAGGAGAAGGTAGAAGAAAGAGGGAAGACATTTGAAGAATATAATTGGGAAGCAAGTTTGTTGTTAGGAGATAGAGCTGCAAGGTATATATCATGTGCCATGTGTAATATCAAGGAGGGTCGTCGCACAGAGGAACAATGTAATAGCTAGGTCATCAACACTCCTACTCATAGCTATTGTTTTCATGTTTTATTGGGTAAAGTGTGCTTAGTTGGTTTAAAACATCTGAACTTGCTTGTATTCCAAAGTTGTTGTGACCTTGATCCTTTGTTTTTTTTGTAAGGTCACTGTGTCAATAAGTTGGGGTGGGCGATTCATCCAATATCACTCTTTCTCATTGTTTCATTTTCTTGTACGTCTACATAACCATATGACTTTGGTGGTTGGGAAAATTATTATTCATAAGACTATGTGTTTACCAACCTATCACTTTGTAGTTACACACGAAGTTGGAATGAAGTTATGGTAGTATCCACGTACATGTCGGAGATGATTTCTTTTATGAAAGCCTTCAAAGAAATGTTCCACTTTGCATCTCTCTTGTCAATATGTTTTACCAGTACTTGTCCTAATTAAACTTGCAAAGAAATGCTACACTTTGCCTATCTCCCATCAATATATTTTACTAGTACTTGACCTAAACATTCTGCATATAGTAGCCTCATAATTGCGATGTTGCAACTCCTAGATAGTTGATTTGACATTACTATAGTTGAGATAGGAATACAAGGTCAATTGCAACTTGGGGATAGTTTTGTGATATGCATACTCATGGGAACATGTCTCTAAAGTCCTTGAATTAACTGGGAGTGGAGGCTCTTACCTATGGAGTCACTTAGAGGGTAGTGGATGGAGGTAGTAGACCTCTAGCTTCCCTAGACTAGCCTCCCTTGACTGGAGTACTCAGATTGCATTAGAGTTACTACAACAATAGATTCAGGGTGGCGAAAAACTTTTGGAGTCCCTGAACTACATGAAGGTGGAGGCTTTCACCTCTAGAGTCACTCATTGGCTGGGGGGTGGAGGTGGCCTATCTTTAGAGTCCCTAGACTGGCTTGAATCTGAGTCCTTTAACACCAAAAAGGTGGAGGTGGGTTAGACCTCTACAATCCCTAGTATAGTAGCGTGGTCATTTGGAAGAATCTTCGCAAGCTAGGGGGTGAAAATTACATGAGAAGTCTGATAGAAACTTGTATATGGTTGGGTGGTGAAGTTATGTCCATGTTCAATTTCTCGTTCTTGTGGAAGTTGTGATTTCCTTAGGAAAAATTCCATAGTAAGTTTTATTGATGGCATACTTGTGATTATTATCATGGCTAAGATGTTGAATACATGATTGATGTTATCCTTTCATAAGATATATGTTCCTTTACATTAAACGTATTGTAATATTAATACTATTGTATGGTTATTGTTTGTAGGTTGGTTATATAGTTGGAGTACACATGAAATATGGTCATTATTGACCCTAGGAAAATTTAATAATAAATTGTGTTTGGAAGGTTGGGACTAAGTCCAATACTCTGCTATAATGTTCAAGGAACTGTGTGTGTGGCATGTGTTTGGGTCACGTGAAATATTTCCTAGATAGTATGTGTAGTGAGAATGGCATGTTATATACGTGTGTGTATATTCTTGAAGTTTCATGGTCTATGTGCGAGTGCTATAGTGATCATACAGGCTTTAGTAAGGAATCCCAAGTGAATTGTCTGAGTTTATCTCATGTTTTTTACCCATGTATTGACTGTATAAAGTTGTCTTATCATGCCTTGTAAATGTTGTGTAAGAGTTTCAAGCTTTGTGTGATATTTGTTGTTAGCCATAAATATTTTCAATTATGGTATAGACAACATGCATGAATGAATCAAATTTTCTTCATATGTCAATCTGGTTGACATGTTTGTTTGTTGGTTGGGTTCCATCTTAGATGGGCATCTCTGTTTGACTAAAGTCTAAGCCAACCTTAATGTTGGATAGAAAAAAACAATTTTATATTCCTACATGGCATGAACAATGTCATTAAATGACAGCGAAACTATGCTTATTGGTAGTTCTGTGCTCTGACAAATTTGATAGTGGTAATTAAATGTAAGAATCTTCACAATGTGTTTGTTTTGGAGAGTGTTTAGGGATGGTTGTGATCCTAAGTAATTTCTGAATAAAGTCAATTCACAGGTAGACCTAACCACTCCTTATATACTATTAATGTTATTTTGAAACTTGCATTTAATTGAGGGTTTGATGCTGGTTTATCTCAGTAATGGAAAGATAACATCTTTCCCAATTACTTTAAATGCATATGATAATTAGCATGTGTTAAATTTTTGTGTGTGTTGGTTGGATATAATTGCTCTATTCCTGAATGGTGACAATATCGATCTAGTTAATATGGCTGTCAAAATTCGATGGTAACATCTCATGGAATTAATCATCTTTAAGGTTGACTTGTCTCATGAACTATGTAGTTGATCTCACGGAACCACATTGTATAACCTCATTGCATCATCGTCACACTTCTTTACCTATGATAGATAATTGCATTTGAGAACAGGGGCAAGTTGCAAACTTCCATGAATATGATTAAGTTCAATAGTAGTTACTTATTGTCTCATATGACAAAACTACCTCTTAAAATTATGTGACATATCATTATTCAACTTATGTACTAAATAAGGAACAAGACCGAGGATCTTGTATATCCATTGATTTTAGAGCGTCTTTACAACCCTCAAACTATAGTAACATTTCTATATTAGTTATCACTATGTACACGCTTATTCTATAGAATTTTTTCATGATACATTAGATTTATGGATGACATTTTGATATATTGAATTTATTTCAATATAAACATAAACTAATGGCAGGATGAATGTTACTTTGTGAATATGTAAGAACAATGGTCGAGGAAGGTTGTTGGTGTGGTCTCCACGAGCAAAGGATATGAATGCGATAGAGACAACTAAGTGTGACATAAATGTAGGTTTTAACCCCGTACATGAATTACCTGCATATGAATTCTAAAACACAAAAAATAAACAATGCGAGAGCATAACACATAAAACACATATACACAAAGATTTTCCCACTAGATCCCAAAACCGGGACTATCAGCTTGATTTTTCATTATGTTCCTTTCACTGTTATAATACATATTTATACATGTCAAAGCATCCAATACCATGGACTGAAAACCATCGCATCCAATACCATGGAACGAAAACCATTGCGTCCAATACCATGGACCAAAAAACCATCGCGTCCAAAAAACATGTGCAAAAAATCATGCACAAAACCATAGGTGGGTCTGCCCGAACTAACATAGGGTCCAAAATCAAAATTTTCCAGGGCGCTGCCCTGAACCCCATAAAGTGGGCTTACGAGTACCCCTCAAACCCCATGTTAACTACATGGAAAGAATATAACACAACCCAAAATTCTCCCACTTGTTGTTTTCTTTCCACAGGGGGCCAAAAGAGAGCTTAGCCATTTTTCCAACCCTGAAATGCCCATTGTTTCTCTACACCGGGAGAACTTCTCAGAGCTCATAGATTTTTTCAATGCATCTGTAGTATTCTTTAAAGTGTCCACCTTTACCAACAACACCCTTTTGTCTTCTATCATATCCCTCACAAAGTGATATTGAACATCAATGTGCTTTGTCTTTGAATGATAAGCAGGGTTCTTTGCCAAAAAAATTTCACTTTGGCTGTCACAGTCTATCCTTATAGCTCCCTGTACTAACCCCATACTTGAACACAATCTCTGCAACCAAACTGCTTCCTTGCTTGCATGAGTGGCTATCATGTATTCTGCCTCTGTAGTTGATAGTGCCACTACGGATTGTTTCTTACTCATCAAACTGACTGCACCTCCAAATAGGTTAAACACATACCCTCTTGTATATCTTCTCTGATCCAGATCTCCATCTTAGTCTGCATCAACAAAGCCATGAATATGCAACACTATTTCCAATCCTGGTCTTCCTTGGTAGCACAAACCATAATCACTAGTGCCACGCAAATACTTGAAGACCCGCTTCACTGCTGTCTAGTGCTCCTTCCCTGGTTTTGACATAAATCTACTCAATACTCCCACTGCATGTGCAATGTCTGGTCTAGTACAGACCATGGCGTACATCAAGCTACCGACTGCACTTGCATATGGAACACGGGACATGTCCTCTTCCTCTTCGTGTGTCTTGGGACACTGTTCAGCAGATAACCTCACACCTACAGGAATAGGAACCTTCACCGGTTTACTATCCTGCATATTAAACCTCTGCAATATTGTCTCGACATACTTCCTCTAGTTTAACCAAAGCTTCCTCTTTGCCCGATCTCTTTTAATTTCCATGCCAAAATATAGTTTGCAGCACCGAGATCTTTCATGTCGAATTTGGAGGACAATTGGGTCTTCAAATCCTGGATAATTTCTTTGTCATTTCCAACCAACAACATATCATCAACATACAAGACCAGATAAATAACACAGACACCAATTAATTTAAAATACACACAATGATCTTCTTTGCTTCTGGTGAAGCCAAGTCCCCGTATAAATGTATCAAATTTCTGATACCACATCCTTGGTGACTGTTTTAACCCATACAGAGACTTCTTTAACTTGCATACTAGTTCTTTCTTACCCTTTATCGCAAAGCCTTCAGGTTGCTTCATGTAGATTTCCTCTTCCAAATCCCCGTAAAGAAATGTTGTCTTCACATCCATCTGTTCTACCTCAAAATCAAAAGCAGCAGCAATAGATACAAGTAATATAATAGATGTTACCTTGGCAACAAGAGAAAAAATATCACCAAAATCAATTCCCGGCACCTGGGAATAACCTTTTGCTACCAACCGAGCTTTGTATTTCTCCACTTTTCCTTCTGCATTTGTCTTCCTTTTGAACACCCATTTGCTGCCAATGGGTTTCCTTCCAGCCGGCAACTCCAACAGATCCCAAGCCTCATTTTTGTGCAAATATGCCATTTCATTAACCATGGCCACTTTCCAGAGTTTTCCATCCTCTGAATCCACTGCTTCCTTCACAGTTCTGGGATCATCATCAGTAATAGATAAAGCAAAATTTGAACAAATAACATATGGACTATACCTTTATGGCCGCCTTCTTTCTCGAATTGATCTTCTTACACCTGGAGTTTGTGTCTCTTCATCTTCTGATTCCTCCTCTGCTGTAGAGTTTGATTCTTCCTCCTTTAGCTCAAACTATATCTTCTCAAGTTCCTTTGGTTGGAATTCATGTTTAATAACATCTTTCACCTCTCTAAACACCACATCTCGGCTATACACAACCTTCCTTGTTACTGGGTTCCAAAGCTTATAACCCTTCAAACCGTCCTTATACCCAATAAAGATGCACTTTTCAGATTTACTATCCAACTTGGTTCGTTTCTCCTTTGGAACATGTACATATGCATCACATCCAAATACCCTCAGATGTGAAAAAGAGGGTTTCTTACCAGTCCATACCTCTTGTGGAGTCTTATCCTCCAACGCTGATGAAGGTGACCTGTTGACTAGGTAACATGCGGTATCCACTGCCTTTGCCCGAAATTCCTGTCCTAACCCAGCACCACTGAGCATGCTTCTTGCCCTTTCGATCAACGTCTTATTCATTCTTTCTACAACTCCATTTTGCTGAGGTGTATATGGAGTAGTCTTCTGCTGTGCTACACCACACTTCTTACAAAATTCTTCAAATTCCTTACTGCAAAACTCTCCACCATTATCTGTCCTCAGCACCTTTATCTTCTTCTCTGTCTGGTTTTCCACTAGAGCCTTGAATTCTTTAAACTTGTCAAAGACTTCAGATTTCTTCTTAAGGAAATATATCCATGTATTCCTTGAGAAGTCATCTCTAAATGATACATAGTACATAGACTTACCTAGTGATGGAACCTTCATAGATCCAAACACATCACTATGCACAAGCTTTAATATCTATTTCACCCTCTTACTTCCAGAGGGGAAACTCACTCGATTCTACTTCCCATATACACAATTTTCACATAAATCAAAATCCAGAGAGCTATTACTCATACCTTCTACCATACCTTTACCATGAAGTATTCGAAGGCCATTCTCTCCAATATGCCCAAGCCTTTGATGCCACAGCATGGTCCTCTCTCCAGAGACGACTAGATTTTCTGCTCCACTTTCAGGAACCACATAACTATTGCACCCATCAACAACAATGCTACCTTGCAACTTGTACAGAGTTCCAGTCCGAAATCCCCGCATCAATACCAGTGCTCCCTGAACCATCTTGCAGGTATCCTTCTCCAACATGGTTTTTACACCTACATCATCTAGCTTGCTTATAGAAATCATATTTCTGGCCAATGCAGGAATATGTAGAACACCCAGAAGTGTTCTAACACTTCCACCTTGCAACTTCAACTTTACTTTTCCACGACCAATGATTCTAGCCTTCCTGTCATCCCCCAAGAAGACATCACCGCCATCATATTTCTCATACTCGTAAAACCACTCTCTATGGGGAGTGAAGTGAAAGGATGCACCTGAGTCAATCAACCATGCCTCATGATCTACATGTGTACTTGAAGAAGCCAAGTACACATCCCCACCTTCATCTGATGTGGTTTTCGCCGCCTCTGCAGAAGGAGCATCATCATATCCCTTTCCTTTATCAGGAGCTTTAGATTTACACTCCCTTCTGAAGTGCCCTTCCTTTCCGCATTTCCAACACACCAACTTTGTAGGTTTTCCTGGAGATTTAGATCTCCCTCTAGATTTAGATCTCCCACTCGATGACTTATTTTTGTTTCTGTTCTGGGACCGTCCTCGTACAGACAAGGCATCACATTCTGGTTGTCCATATTTTTCTGTCTCATCTCCTCCGTCAGCAAGGCTAAGACTATTTCATCAAACTGCAAAGTAGTTCATTGCTACCTATTGCAATAACCAGACTATCCCACGACGAATTCTGGTAGAGAAACAACAAAAACTGATGACTTATCTTCATCTAAATTTTTAATATCAAAAGAGATAAC
>APFE030636843.1:124889-147878 GCA_000404065.3 Pinus taeda
AACTTGTCCCATAAAGCCTTCACCGTAGCTTCCCCTGATACATTCAACAATACTGAATCTGAGACACACAATCATATTGTGCTCTTTGCCTTCTGATCCAACTTCTTCCATTCTTCATCGGTCACTCTCGTTGGTTTAGTACCTGGATCTATCGCGATCCACTGATCTTAATCCACCAACAGATCCTCCATCTTGAGTTTCCACAACTCAAAACTCTGACCATTGAACTTCTGAATCTCTATCTTTCCGCTGCTCGCCATCTTCTTTCACCACCAGAATCGATCTCGTAGATCTCCCACTGAACAGGGTCTACCACAGGCCTGAGTGAAACCCCTCAGCAACAAAGGCATCCCCTTGAAGCCAAAAACAGCTCTGATACCAAATGTAGGTTTTAACCCCGTACATAAATTACCTGCATACAACTTCTAAAACACAGAAAATAAACAATGCGAGAGCATAACACATAAAACACATATACATAGAGATTTTCCCACAGAATCCCAAAACCGGGACTACCAACGTGATTTTTCATTATGTTCCTTTCAATGTTATAATACATATTTATACATTCCGAAGCATCCAATACCATGGACCGAAAACCATCGCATCCAATACCATGGACCGAAAACCATCACGTCCAATACCGTGGACCGAAAAACAATCGTGTCCAAAAAACATGTGCAAAAAATCATAAAGTGGGGTTACGGGTACCCCTCAAACCCCCTATTAACTACGTGGAAAGAATATAACACAACCCAACAATAAACCATTAAATCGAATGGATTTGGACCCTACAACTTCAGTATGGATTTATCTCAAAATATGTATAAGCTCTGACAATGTCTCTTTTCTTTATGAAATCCCACAAAATACCTTTGATAGAGAAAACATGCCATGTATAACTGGAAACAACTATATTGTTTAGTGTATTATCCTTTTAGTGATATCATTAACAATCAACTAGAATTTGGCATTGAATAATCACTTGTTATTGATGCTCCCATTCATGCTGCTAATGTCGAGCTTGGGAGATAGGGTCTTTTATTTGGGGTATTTATTTCATAAGCCAAATGTTCTAGACACTTAGTATGAGGAGATATTTTGGTAGTGAAAGATCCTCATTTTCGTTTGTCCATCAAATCTAATGCATGGCATGGTATATCAGCTTGACAAACAATATCTCTATGATTGTTCTTGAAATATTCCAGTTGTAGCACCTATCTACATTGTTAGGGTGAAGGTTGTTGGGGAAAACATTGGTTTCCTTACATATTATTATTCTTTTGTATAGATCAAGAGATGAGTTGTCTCTTATAGAATAGATCAAGGGATGAGTTGCTTTGTATAGATGAGTTGGAGAGATAACCTAGGTTAGGCACACATTTAATTCTTATTTTATCAAGTTCCTGTAAGCATAATTACCTTTTAAGGCTTGAAGAATGGATCAAGGTAAAATAATGGATGGAAGGTGGTGAAGAACAATCTTTCTTATGGTGAAAATATTGAGTCAAACTCATATTTATTGTTAACCATGAACTACTAAAAAATAAAAAGTAATTGTTAAAAAATAAAAATAAAAATAAAAGATAAACCCCATCCTCATAATTGCACCTTGGATCTTGGGTTAGTTTAGTGACCACCTCTAGTTATGGGGTGTGTTACACTCTCTTTCAATTTATCAAGAAAATGTTTAAGGAATCCATTAGAACTTGGTACCTTTAATGAATATAAATGCCAAAAGGTAGGCATTTTTCATTCAGATAGATAAAATGGTAGATTAGAACAACCATGCAAAGCAAATTTCTTCACATTAGTTCGTCATGGGCACTATATGGAAAAAGATAAGCGACAAGATGAAAGATTTTGATAGGAAATCCAATACATTAAGGAAGCTTAAGCAACTCATATTAGTCTAAAATGCGATGATGGCACCTTTTAATAAAATCCTATGTCGTGTTGGAAGTGGGACTTGAATCCAAGACCTCGATTAATGGAAACATATATCTCATGTACGATACCTTTGAGCACTTAGGGAAACTTAAAATTTAATGGTGTTGGGAGTGGGATTATTTAATTATATAATGTTGTTGAAAGTGACATTATTTAATTAATTTCCAATCATCTCTTCATCGTCTAAATCCATAAGAAAACATTCTATTTAGTTTTAGGTTGGAATGGTTGTTTTTAATTGGCTCATAGAATGGAGATAATAATTTTGAAACATATGATAAGTATAGGGAAGAAACAATATATTCCCATAGATAAGAGGCATGACCCCAAACGATGATATAATTAACTCATATAAAGATAGTGATAGGAAATCGGTAGAAGCAGTGTATGATTAGTCTAAATCTAATGATGACAACCTTTGATAGGTAGGAGCTTATAATCAAAGTGAGAAGATAATGAAATTGTATTATGAATATGCCATAATGAATGCATGAGGATAATCAGTATGTATCTTAAGTGATAAACCTAAAGGCATGAATGTGGACATTAAGCAAAAGCTATTAGATATGAAATACTATAAAATCACATAATATGTGGAACTAGCTAAGGTAACTTGAGGAAGTAAAGAAGACATTAGTTCTTCAAGTAAGATGTGAATAAATTATAATGATTAAATGGAGAGAATCACAATACAACCTTCCAATGGTATACATCAAATGAAGTCTAGAATGGAAGCAATATCCCTTGAGATAATATGAAACTACCCTAGAAGGATAATAAACCTATTATAGAATGAGAAGATGGAAAAAAATAAGGATATTGACAAGGGTTTTAAGAAAGAAGAGAAAGTTCAAAAAGTATAGTTCTCAAGGTTAGCAATGGTACAAGATAAAGTCACCTTATGGAGGAAGGGCTAAGGATGAACATCAAAATTATTTCTCAACTATAACCAATTAAGACAGATGAGATGGAAAACAAAGAGAGTAATAGATAGATACTTCACCAAAACGTTAAGTTGATTTGAGTGAAAGTTTCACAAATGAAGGATGAGATTGCACTTGTAAAAATGATATAAGGAAACCACAAAAAGTAGTAGTTTATCCTAGAACAAGATGGAAGATTTTGGATCTAGGAAATAGTCATATGAAATAACTTAGCATTATGGTGGTATCTTGTTAATGAATAACCTTGTGGAAAATGGTGATAGAATTTTAGTAGTATAAGAACATGATAAATATCAAAACAATGCCTATCAAAAGAAAATATTGTCAATCAACTAATGAAGATAAGGACACATGGCATTTTAAGGAACTATGGAAAGTATGGTGACATTAGATTAAAGATGCAATAAACCCAGGAGATCCAATAAGATAAGAAATAAGTTAAAACAAAAATTGTGACAATTTTAGTACAAGAGCCTAGGCTCTCAAAATCAACTTCATTGATTTGACCTAAAAGGGTCTTCACATTTACTAAAGAAGTGGGTTCCTTAATTGCTTTATTGTAATTTTGTAAGTTGAAATTAAATTCTAGAAAAATGATGTAAATGGTTTCTTTAAGAGATTGGTTGAGATTAGGTGGATTTTCTTAAATATGGAGTATTAGATTTAATTGATCTTCGTCCATTTTTTTTGAGAGCAAGAGTGTTATTATTATAATTAGTTCTATATTTTTGGGATTTGGTTGTTGAGCTGGAAGTGTTTTCCACGCTTAAACTTGTAAGTCTTTGGGCATGAGGGAAGGGGCTAGTCAGAACAAAATTTGGCCAAAAGAGTGAGTTGACTATGAAATATTGGAAAGTGGGTGAATAGATGGGAAAAGGAGTATGGGGATAGACTTAGATAGAGCTTGTGAAGTTCTGCAGAGCTTGGGATGAGAGCCCATCAAATCCTTTGTATATATTCATTTCTCTATGTATGTATATTCACTAATAAGAATAGCAAGTGATTTACATTTATGTTTTGTAAGCATTGTGTTCCATGTTTGTGATCCACATTTTCTGAGGATGGTGTATCCCAATTGAGTGAGTAATTGATTGTGTCTACGTTCTATACATCTAGAAGAAGAAAAGATTCTAGCGAGATTTACATTTATGTTTTGTAAGCACTGTGTTCCATGTGTGTGATCCACATTTTCTGAGGATGGTGTATCCCAATTGAGTGAGTAATTGATTGTGTCTACGTTCTATACATCTAGAAGAAGAAGAGATTATAGTGACATTTACATTTATGTTTTGTAAGCACTATGTTCCATGTGTGTGATCCACATTTTCTGAGGATGGTGTATCCCAATTGAGTGAGTAATTGATTGTGTCTATGTTCTATTCATCTGGAAGAAGAAGAGATTCTAGTGAGATTTACATTTATGTTTTGTAAGCACTGTGTTCCATTTGTTTGATCCACATTTTCTGAGGATGGTGTATCCCAATTGAGTGAGTAATTGGTTGTGTCTGCATTCTATACATCTGTAAGAAAAAGAGAAAATATAATCTCTCTAATGTCTTGGTATGGTAAGTATACGGTCGTGAGGCCAATTTACCAATCGCACTGAGATCTGATATCCTATCAAACTTGAGTATTAAGGAAAGTGAGAATGGACCAGTAGTGTCTGCAGAGAACCCAACATGAAAGCCTCATGAACCAGGTTCTATGAGTGGAGGTCATGGTTTAATTTTCGTTCAAAGGAGTGAATAATTTTGCAATGACAAAGTTAGAAATCAAGTTAAGTTGGGGTAGAATACTGGTCAGACTATTGTAAATCAATTTTAAATCTTAAAATTTTAGAAGCACTAAAATTCTAGAAACTAGAGTTAGTGATGGAATTTATTTTCATATTGCTTGTGTCTTCCTACCGGTAATTTTCATATTGCTTGTATCCTCCTACGCTATCGACTTATAAATTTCACAAACAAAGTGAAACATGGAGCAACCAACCTCCTACACTTCCGGCTTATAAATTTCAAAAACAAAGTGAAATGTAGAGCAACCAACCCTTGCCCTCGTTGTTGTCTCGACCATAGATTCAAGGTGGGATCTGTAAGTCAAGCCCCGGAGGAATTAAGTCTAGATCAATCGGTGGTCGGCATAGAATAAGTTGGAAATTCAGGCCAAGTAGTGTCTTCAGCATCAAACACCCATTTGACCCAAACCTCAAATGAATTTAAAGAATGAGCCGAACCCTTGAACCAATGTAAAGCCATTCAACCAAGGTCAAGGTATGAGTAATATAGACAAGTTCAGAGAATAGATTGTGGCTTTATGAATTTAGAGACTTGTATGTCTAAGTCAGAGTAGTGTTTGAGACAAATAAATTGGATTTCAAGTGTGAGGAAAGCGCAAGAATTTAAAATTGGGGATTTCGAGTGAAAATGTGGAGAATAAAGGAGGAATAATTTGTAGAAGACCTAGAACAACCAAATGTCTGGATCAAAATTGGGTCACTAGTTGGAGATTAACGACGTCGTTAGCATCAGAGTGGTATTAGAGCTTAGCGGAGCTTGGTGATTCCTTTTGAAGATTGAAAAACAGAAAATAGACTTGTTTTATGAGAAATCAGGTTCATGATGCAATCTAATTACAACAACCAATGAACTTGCAGCGAGATCAGGTTTGGGAGGTATGACAAGTAAAATGGGTATTGTTTAATGTGAAATCAGTTTGATGATTAAAGACAAAGGTATTCTTTGAGGTTACAGAGCATGCTTACTTAAATTGCTAAAATAATTTGATGGAATAATGCCGCAACAAGAATGAGGGTGGCACTGGTAGAAATTGGTTCAGGAGATCAGATTTGTACAAATTTTGTAAAGATTGCTAGACTCCAATAGAGATATTAGAAGGGCACGAATTTCTTCAGGCAATACTTTAGTAGACAGTCTACACTTTCTACTGGCCCTTTATCGGGCCAACAGGGTTTGTGGAGTTTTCATCAGTGTTTTTCATCAACCTCCGATGTTAGGAGAGATGAACAAATAAATAATAAACAATAAAGAAAAGATAATAATAGTAAATAGATAATAAATAATAAATAAATATAATAATAACAAATAAATAAGATAGTAAATAACAATACTATAGTTGTAAATAAGTAGATATAGAAGGAAAACTATAAAATAGTAATAAAAAGTAAAGTTAACAAAAAGTAAAATAAAATAAGAAAGAGTTAACTAAAAGAACTATAAAAAGTAAAGTTATCAAAAAGTAAAAATGAATAAAATAAGAAAAAAATAAATTCAAAGAAAATTTAACTTAAGTAAATCTTAAAATAAAAAAATAAATAAAAGTTGCATGTTGACACATGGAATGTGTGCATGCGGTTCCCCTTCCAATGTTTGCTCTATTTAATAGACGAGGAGGAAGATGAGAGATCATTCCATCATCCATTCTCTTGGGAGAAAAGTGTGGTGAGAAAAGGATTCACTGGCAGTAGTACGTTGATTGAAAGCTTGGGGGTAGCCAATGTAGAAAGATTTTGTGCAACTGAGCCTACGATTGGGTGGAGAGTCATCCCCAAAACTTTGTTGTGGTTAGCAGGATTCAAATAATGTTCAACTCTGAAATTACAAGTATAGAATATCATCGTTACAGGTAAGTTGCTTTTGCTCCTATTTCTTAGAGCTAATTAGTTGAAGGGAGGTGTGTTAATTGTAAATCACATAATTGATCTAATTAGTTGCATGTTTTAATTTTGGGGTTGTTACAAGATGAGTTTGATCCTCAGACCCATTAGCTCTTGGTTCTTCTCTGCCATGGCATTCCATACATTGTATCTTTTATGTTCCCGCATTGAACCTTTTATATTCATGCATTATATTTTTTTTATAGGAGACCCTTTCGTTCTCTGGCATTGTATGGACATCATTGTGCTCAATAGTCCCTTTGATCTACTTTGTGGTCAATAGTTGGCATAAATATAACCAGCCTAGACCCATCTAACTACGAATCTATCATGTGCGGAGAGTGATCATGTGATCATCAAATCCCTCGAGGTGAAAACTTACTTTTTTGAGGGTGGAATTTGAGGAAAGATTTTCACCTCGAGAGATTTGATCCCTCTCAGGGCATGATAGACCCAGAATTAGATGGATCTAGGCTGGTTCCAGTTGAGATAAACAATGACACTTTTTTAGATTATCAATATTATGTATATGTTTGAGATAAACTTCCTACTTTGAAATTTACATTATGTTTTCTTTGTTTGACATTACTATATTATTTTCTTCTTTAATTTTGTTTTTGTTGCTTCCCTTGAATGGTTTGTACGTCTTTATGTGTTTGGATTTGGATGTTAATGTTTGTGAATGTTACAATTGTTGTGTTATATTTATATATGTGTATGTAATTCTCTGTTAGTAATTATTTGGTGATGAAGAAGGGAGACACTCTTGTCAATAGTTTGCAAGAGGATTGATACTACACATATATTTCATTTAATTTAGGTATCACAAATTTTGACAATTAATAATTCTCAATAATGTTCCATTACTAAATATATTTTGAAAAATATTTTTAATAATTTACTGCATCAAGATTACTCTTGAAATCATTTGTTTCATTTCTAATGTTTGAAATAACTTATTTCCTTCAAACATTTTGATGATTTATTTATTTTTTAGTTTGTTTGCAGAAGTCAAGAAATAATGTAATTTTGATTTTTGATAGTTGAGATTGTAAACTATTCAATTTTTTAACTCAAACTATTGTAGTAAACATCATACCTTGTCTCTCTGCTCTCCAATATTAATAGGTTGAATTACAATAACACAAAAATCAATGCAAATTGTCAATCATTTTTTTGTGCTTACACTGAAATCAATGCACATTGTTAATCCAATCACTTTAAGTTAATGTACCATCATACATTGAGTTACATCAAATCAGAAATCATCATCTACACTAAAATCAATGCATCTGATGCATGCAATTAAATAAGAATAGAAAACATCTACGCTGAAATCAATAAATCTAATGCAAGCAATCAAATAAGATTAGAAATCAAAATCTACACTAAAATCAATGCATCTATCGCAAGCAGTCAAATATGATTAGAAATCAACATCTACACTGAAATCATTGCATCTAGTGCAAGCAATCAAATACGATTAGAAAGCAACATCTACACTAAAATCAATGCATCTGATGCAAGCAATCAAATAGGATTAGAAATCACCATTTATATTGAAATCAATGCATAAAGTGCAAGAAATCAAATAGGATTAAAAATCACAATCTACACCGAAATCAATGCATCTAGTGAAAACAAGCAATTAGAATAAGAAATCATCATCTACACTTAAATAAATGCATATAGTGCAAGTAATCAAATAGAGCTAGAAATCAACATTTATGCTGAAATCAATGTATTTAGTGCAAGCAATAAAATAGAATTAGAAAACATCTACACTAAAATAAATGCATCTAGTTCAAGCAATCAAATATGATTAGAAATCAAAATCTACATTGAAATCAATGCATCTAATGGAAGCAATTGAATATCATTAGAAATCAACATCTACATTGAAATTAATGCATCTAGTGCAAGCAATCAAATAGGATTAGAAATCATCATCTACCATGAATTCAATGCATTTAGTGCAAGAAATATTCTTCCCTCTCTCCCCCCTCCAGCTATATCTATATCTCCCTCCATATCTCCTTCTTTGTCTCTCTATGTCACCCCCAAACATACACACTCTCTCTCTATCTCTTCTTTTTCACTCACCCTCTCTCTCTCTCGCTCCACTTTTATCTTTGTATGTCTTTTTTCTTCCCTCCCTCTCTCCTCCTCTCTCTCCCTCTCTCTCTCCTCCTCTCTCTCAAGTCGTCTCTCTCTTTCCCTCCAACCCTGTCACTATCTCCCTCTCTCTCTCCTTCTCTCTCTCCCCATCTCTCCCCCATCCATCTTTGTGTCTCCCTCTCTCTCTCTTACCCTTCTCTCCCTCCTCTCATTTTCTCTCTCTTCGTTCCTCCTCTCCCATGTCCTTCAATTTATCTCCTTCAATGCAAGCAATCAAATAGGATTAGAAATCACCATCTACACTGAAATCAGTGCATCCACTGCAAGAATTATTCGCCCCTCCATCTATATTTATATCTCTCTCCATCTCTCCTTCATTGTCTCTTTATCTCACTCACCCTCCTCCCCAAACACATATCCTTTCTCCCTCCATATCTATCTCTCTTCATCTATCTTTTGTCTCTTTATATGATCCCCAAAACATACACACTCTTTCTCCATATTTATCTAGCTCTTTCTCCCTCTTCCTCCCCCTCTCTCTTTCTTCCCTTTCTCTCCCTCTCTCCCCCCTTCTATCTCTCTTCCTTCTTGCTCTCCTCTCTCCCTCTCTTTCCATCTCCCTTATCACTCACTCTCTCTCACTCCACTTTTATCTCTCCGTGTCTTTCTTCTTACCTCCTTCTTTCTCTCCCTTCCTCTCTCCTTCTCTCTCTCACATCCAAGCTCTCTTCCTTCCTCTCTCTCCCTTTCTCTCCCACCTCCCTCTATCTCTCCCCCTCATCTCTCTGTCTTTGTCTCTCTCTCTCTCTCTCTCTCTCTCTCTCCGCCCTCCAACTTTGTCACTATCTCTCCTTCTTTATCTCTCTATCTCACCCCCAAACATATACGCTCTCTCTCCATCTCTCCCTTGTCATTCATTCTCTCTCTCCACTTTTCTCTCTCTATGTGATTCTTCTTCCCTCCCTCTCCTTCCTTCCAACTCCATTTCTATATCCCTCCTCTTGTCTCTCAATCCTCTCTCATCCTTCCTCTCTCTCTTCCTCCCACTCCCTATATCTCTCCACCTGTATCATTGTGTCTTTGTTCTTCCATCCCATATATATCCAGATTTAATATATATCATGATAGATTATAATATAACAAATTTAATTTATATTAAATTAATATTGTATTAATATTAAGTTATTAAATTTATAATATTA
This sequence comes from Pinus taeda, assembly GCA_000404065.3. Lineage (NCBI taxonomy): Eukaryota > Viridiplantae > Streptophyta > Pinopsida > Pinales > Pinaceae > Pinus > Pinus taeda. Next base: position 134,777 of record APFE030636843.1, read on the forward strand.
ATATTATAATATATTAATATTAATATTAGATTTAATAATATTTTTACATAGCATGATAATAAAACTTTCAAACATTACAACTTTGCCATGAAAATATTTATGTTTTTAAAGATTTTAATAAATCCATAGGATATGGTTTTACTTTTAAAGATTCATTTTACAAATATTTAATTAAAAGATATTAAAATTTTACCTTGATTTGGAATTTTAATGTGGTAATTTTTTTTGTTGAAAGTAAATTTATGATCCATTCAAATTCAACGTATGATAAAATTTTTATTAAACACATAAGATAATTGTATGTAATACAATTATCTTATGCATTTAATAGTTATGAATAACTATATAAAATATTTAAATTAATTTTTTTTATTTAGGCCAACCTGAGCAAAATTTGTACTTGATGACTAACGTACAAGCTCACACATCATACTGGGGTTGTACAATGCAATAAAAAATTAAATGTTATATTAAATTTAATATTGTATTAAATCCAAAGTTAATAAATTTAATAAATGTATTTTATGACATGATAACAAAATTTCTAATAAAACTACATCAAATTAATATTTTCAAATATTAGAACTTTGATGTGGAATTATTTGTCTTTAAGGACTTTAATATATCCATAGGATATTGTTTTTCCCTTTAAAAATTCATTTTACAAATATTTAATTAAAAGAAATATCAAAAGATGTTGGAGCAAGATTTTCCTTTCTTTGTGTTGATTTAACTTGTTTCCTTTGATTTAAGAGATGGTATTGGCTTTGATAAATATGGGTAAATATGGTAATTTTTTTTGTTAAAGATAAATTTATGACCCATTCAAATTTACATATATGATAAAGGAACTATCAAACACAAGAGATAATTTATTATCCATTCAAATTATATATAATAATACATAATTATATTTCACAGCCATGTTCAGGAATCAATCAAAATCCTGAAGTACATGATGGAGAAAAGGAATGCACCTAGCACCAGTTCTTCAAGTCTCATGAATGCTGAAGTTGACAGCAAGCCAGAAGATCCCACTGCACACCAAATCAGCCATATTAACATAGATTAAAGATATCTTGCAGATATTGCTTACTTTTGTCTCAGTTTGTTAGAATTTTTACTTGCTCTTGTTTTCCAAAAGTCAGAAATGACAAACGCAAAGGGGAATTTTGTCCTCCTAATCATCTCCTAGCTTCCCCTTTGGGCTCAAAGCCTTGTATCACAGGAGCTCAGTCTCCCAATCTTTTTTAAAAAATATAAACAACAACCGATTATGTGAAAAAAAAATACATAATTGTATTTTAATAATTAATCTTAATCCATTAATAAGATTAAAAAGTTATATATAATCTAAAGCTTCAAGTTATATATAATTTAAGATTCAAGCTAATGTTTTGGCCGACATTAGTAATTTTTTTTTTTTGAGGACGTGACGTACTTACATATCGAGGTCACATTGGCTGTAGAATGCACCTCTCTTGGCGCAATTATCTTATCTTATCTTAATGCCTAAAAAAATATGCAGACACAAAAGTAATTACACTTTAGGTGTTCTCTTTTGAAACTCTTTAGTTGCACAGGAAATGTTCCCTTTTGAAACTCTTTAGCACTTTTGACTATTTTTGTTTTCCACAGTTAATTCAACAAACACCTGTCATTATTTTCCACTATTTATTCGATCGAATAGTTGTCATATATTTTATAATGCCCCAGGTCGTAGTCTAACGAGACTGTTTTTTGCCCTAAAAATTATAGAAATTCGAGCAATATTTTGATAAAATCCAGCATTGTAAATCTTACAACTGTCAAATTTCAAGGTTTTGGGTGTCCCAGAGGTTTTTGATGGTGCTGAATCCATTTCCACCATCTAAAACATGATTCAAACCTAGCTACAACAAAATTTATTGAAATTATTTTACCCAGATTCCTGCCACTTTTAACTATCTAAACGACTCCTCCACCTCAATAAACTAGGCCTTTATTTATTCATCTAATCAAATTAAATGCTACCATGTAATCTAATGTCGTGTCACTAAGTAGTTTGATGGGAAGAATGTGCCATATTTGAATTTTCCCCTTAACTAATATTTTTATATTTTTATGCGGTAAGGCGGTACGACATTCCTTTTGAAATCAACCCTCCTAATTGCCACCGTGTACTTGTTTGAGCCATTCGATCAGATGTTAAACGATTGAAATGTTCCAGACCATTGGATGCAGTTTAGGTTAGTTTCTTATATTCTTTCCGCACAGTTTTTCTTGCTGCTTCAAATCTCGCACAATTTTCTTCCTTCTTCAAATCTCGCTTAGTAGGCCACGTCTCTAGGCATCCCACTCCAGGAGCTTGATGAGCTTTTATCCCCAGTGAGGGTTTTGCAGGCAGAATTTTTAATGGATCTTCCAGGCTTCAGATTTCATCCAACGGAAGAGGAACTGGTTGGCTTCTATCTGAAGAAAAATATCCAAGGCGGCCACGGGTTCAGACAGAGCAATTCGCAACGAGCAGCTTCAATGCATCGACCAGAAGAAATTTATCGTGTTTTATGAAGGAAAAGCCCCTTACGGATAGAGGATGGACTGGATTATGAACGAGGATGCCAGATTCAGATCCTCCACAGTCAAGGTCATTAGTTTACTTTGATAATCATTTTATCCAGATCTTCTGTAGACCGTCAAATGAATAATTAGGATGGATCTTCCGGGCTTCAGATTTCATCCAATGGAAGAGGAATGGTTGGCTTCTATCAGAAGAAAAGGATCCAAGGCGACCACCCAATGATCCACAGCTTCCTCGTGAAGTCCATGCGCAGGTACAGTTAATGAATAAAAAATTATTCTGTATTTACTTCGCTTTCCTTGTTTTATTAATTTATTCAGCTAGTTTTTGACTCTTGTGATGTCTGGTTTTCTTTTTTCTACCCTCTAAAAATTAAACCATTAGGGTTAGGGTTAGGGTTTTGAGGATGGGGATATCACAACTAGGTCGCTTCAAATTATCAGTGATAGATGGAATAAGCTTCTTTTGCAAGTAGTTGGCACACAGTATTATTGTATTTTTGGAAGATGTGTCATGATTCAATGCTCCGGTGATGATGGAAACTGTGTACGCTTTAGATTACAATTACTGAATGCAGAATGTAGAAATGAAGAGACATTTGAGGAGAAAGTTTTCAATCAACTATGGATTCTATATTAGTGTTGTATCTCTGACGGTATGTGTTTGTTTGGGTTGTTTTGTTATCCTATTTTCTCTGTTATTACCTGTTTCCTCTTATTTCCTGGTATTTCCCTTGTAACCAGTTTTGAAAGTTATGGTCATATGTTTTGTATGTTAGAATGTGAAATGTGTATGAATGGAGTAAAATGAATTGTATGCTCAATACTATAGAGTCTCTATTACCTAAGGGTCTCAATCCAAAGGTAGTACTTGATTATTTCTGTCTAGAATAAAATTTCAAGACACTAATACAAGCCATGAGCTAAGAAAATGAGTATAAAATAGATTTTTTATGTCTTTACAGACATGTTAGATTTTGATTGCAGAGTTGTGTTTTTTGTTGTTCTTATCAAACCTAATTTTCTAGACACTGAATTGTTGAAATATTTTTTTCTCAGGTGGACAAAGGAAAAATTGTTGATGAGGCCATAGATTACATCAAGACCCAGCCCAACAATCAGAATTGGAAGCACATCATAGTAGAAGGATTGAGGTCACAATACTTTGAAAATATTGGGCATCATAATCATTGAATCTTTGGATCACACCTTATTGTCAAACCATTCTATTCATTGTCGTAGTTTATTTGAAAAGTTTAAAATCTTAGTGTCAGGATTTTATAATTGTGCCATGTCGTTTATTACCTTAACATATTTTTTGAATGGGTATCCAATTACAAAATAGATGATCCAAAGTAGTGTCCATTAAACTGCTTTACCAGCAATCTAGTTTGAGTCTGTGAAGTAGTTTTTTTTATTTTATATAATGCTACGATTGTATGTTGTATTTATGTTCAAATCTTCAGATATTTTCTCACCTCAGTGGAAAAGCACACTGAGGTACACATCTAATTTCTCAATACAAAAATTAATGATTCTCATGTAGATTTGCAGTAACTCTCTGCTTATTAGACTAATGGGCATCCATGCTCTTAGAGGGGCTTGAAGTTCCGAACCCGCTAGTTACTTACCACAAAGTATTATAAAACTGCATTGAATTTTCAGGAAAACCAATGTTAGAAGTTTGAAGTATGCATCACATCCTTGGAATGGTTATAGTTTATCGGTATACATCCCAGCCACAAAGTGTCATAAAACTACAACGAATGTTGGAAGTAGTTTGAGGTATGCATCCCAGTCTGGGAATGGATATATTTTTCAGAGAAATTGCACAAATGAAAGAAAAAAATAAATCATCACTCTTAGAGCAAAAATCCACTGGTTTGGATATCCACGGAGATTATCTGTTGCCAGCCTTTTGTAAGGTATGTTCTTCAGGACCAGCTATGGTGGTATTAAGTTCATCTATGGTACCGCTCAAGTCCTTGGCTGTGACTTGTTGGTTATTGTTTTTTGACTAAAAAAAATCAAAGAAAGCACACTTCAGGAAGTAGTTCTACATAGAACAGAGAAAATACGATTAGGAATTTCTAGAAAATAACACTATCAGTATACATAGCTCTTAGACTGTATCAAATATCGTAGCTGGTAAAAGGATAGTAAAGTATTTCCACGGTTAAGTTCAGAATTGTTACTTACCTTAGCATAAAGGTTATACACCATGTTGGATCCAACAACATTTATGGTGCAATTTACAATCTCCAGTTGATTGACATCCATGATAGAAAATAATTTGGGCAGAAAACCAGTCTTCTTAGGGGCCCATATTGTGATGAAAGCCTGACCACCCAAAAGTTTGGATCCAAGAATCTATAGACTTAGATGTGATGATGTTATTGGAACTGAAGGAAGGATGTGAATACCAAGAGAATTTTCAAACATTTTGATTGTTGGGCTTGCAAATATTTCAAGGCAGTTTGGAGGGTCTTGATATAATCAATGGTCTTATAAAAAATTCTTCCTTTGTCCAGTTGAGAAAGAAATACTTCAACAATTCAGTGTATAGAACATCTAGAACATCGACTTTGATAAGAATCTATCAATTCTACAATCTAAATCTAGCACATTTGTACAATCATGAAAATCTATTTTAAACTCATTTGCTTAGCTCATGGCCTATATTAGTGTCTTCAACTGTTATTCTAGACAACAATCATCAAGTACTACCTTTGAATTGAGACCCTTAGGTAACAGAGACTTTAGGGTATTGAGCATACGATTCATTTTACTTCTCCTATCCCTTTCAGTCCATACATATATTTTTTCATCATGGAAACTCTTCAACTCTTCTTTGTTGAGAATGGACCTTGATCACCCTCTTGCAATGATGGAATTTTTGCACCAGCCCAACTCATCTTCCCACCGCTGTTCATAGATTGCACCATTGATTTCTCTTTTTCTACTGGTCTACAGTTTGTTGAAGTGGAGTAAGCAAAAATAATCGTATAGAGATCTTCAGAGTCTTTGTACTCAGACATCATGGGGAAGGGGGTGACAGACAAAATTCTGCAAATGGGATCCTAAAGAAAATGGCAGAGAAGTTTATCAGCATTCCAAATTCTAATAAGGTCCTGATTGAAATGTCTTTGACTGTTACATGCAAGTATAGCCATATAATAGAAACAATAAGGCCAGATGGAAGGGCTAGCAGGTTCGCAGGCTTTCTATTCATATGATATGGTGTTTATTTGAACATGTGCTACATCATGGAAATGAAAGACATTTACAGATTTTTTAAACATTTCCGAGTATCATAGTCATAAATCTTGATATCATTATGATTATATCTATATGTTATTGATTAGACATCAGAGTAATCTCCTGAAATCAATTATTTTGTCTGCCTAATTTTTCAGATTGAGTACAAACCTTCACTTATATTATTTATTGAAAGCAGCACATATTTAGTTTTTATGGGATGATGATGGAAACAAACACTTCTCATCAATTTGATAGTAATAGTTTTCAAGCTGCTTTTCATAAATTTCTAAATAATAGGTTGGTTGGATAGTCTTTATTGGATTTTGGGAGTATTTTTATGATGTCTTAATTTTTTTATAATTAAAACTATTGAATTTATGTTGATTGCAAATTTTAATATTTAATTATTTGTTAGAGATTTGTAAATGGTAGTTTTTCATTTTTCATTTTTACTAGATGTGTTTGGATTTTGAATTTTTAATCTATTTCTTACATCCCATAAGATTTTGGACAGTCAACTTATTTCTTTACATTGAGAAAAAGAAACTACTAAACTAAAACAATTTTAGACCTACTCCACCCAATTTAATTGTTATATATGAAATATACAATCAATTATGTATATAAAAAATTGACAAATTAATATATTATGTTTTGATTATACAAAAACGGATATGTACATTTTGTTTTGACTGTTGGTACTCCCCCTCCATAAATATAAGCGAACAATGTTCTTTTAAATTAAATTTGTGGGTTAAACGATTGCAATGATGGAATGGTTTGACAATAAGGTGTGATCCAAAGGTGCAATGACTATGATGCCCAATCTTTTCAAAGTATTATTACCTCATTCTCTTCTCACCATTCAGTTCAATAGCCGCACTTAGTAAGCCTTTTGGTAACTCCATAGCTGCAGCTCAATTGTTTACTTGGTCTTTGAAAAGTTCTGGGAACACAAATTCAAACATGGTTAGATGACTGCACCAATTCAAAACTTATTTAAAGGTATTGCAGATTTTTGTCAGATTCTCTAACTCGTGCTAGGATTAAATAATAATGGAATTACAGACTGAGAACCATTCTCTAGATATTGTACTAACCTACCTCTTTAAATTCTTAACAAATATTGTGTACTAACCTACCTATTTAAATTCTTAACAAATCTTGTGGGACATTATTGGGCAATTGTCATTTGTATTACTCTAGAAAATATATATTTATTGAGAATATAAAAATAATCTAATAATAAATTAGGAGTTAAAATTTTAAAATATATTAGAAAAAATCATATTTAAAATATCTGAAGGCTTCATAAATATAATAAAAAAAATTATTGCAACAAAAAAAACTATTGCAATACAAAGAAATGCACACAATTCCTTGATTAACCATGTATAAAAAGGTTATGGGTCAACTTTAACTTGAGAATAAAAAGGTATTATAGATCTTATTGTAAAATTGATCATTTTGCTAAATAAAATTTGCTTATCTGTTAATTTCCAAATCTAATTAGAATATGAATTTATTAGAACTGGAATGATCTTAAATCCCTAGGAAATTGGTGGGTGCGGAACCACCTGGCATAAATCTAATTTAACTTGAAAAAAAAACATTACACATCTTATTGTAAAATGGACCATTTTGCTAAATAAAATTTGTTTATATATTAATTTCTCCATCTAATTAGAATTAGTAAATTAGTGCGCAAGGAACCACATGGCACATTATTTACTTTTTATTTATTTATTTATTTATTATTTATTTTTTTTTTTTTTTTTTTTTTTCTTTTTTTTTTTTTTTTTTAGTCAATGCTAACCTAAACAAACTCTATAAAACCCACTACACCATTGATGACACTTATACGAAGCATTATGGTGAGCCATCATTTCCCTTGAGAACAATCTAGGCACTCAATTAAAAAAATAATAAAAGTCAACCGATCCTCATCCACGCTAAGTTGAAATAGGAAGTCTTAAGCAATTATGATATAACAAGAAACTCGGTACAACCATTGATAAGCACTTAGACAAAGCATATGCTGAGCATATTCCCTTGAGAAGCAATCTAGACACTCAATTAAAAGTCAATCGATCCTCATCCACGGTAACTTGAAATACGAAGCCTTCTGCAATTATGATATAACAAGAAATAGGAAGCCTTACTCAATTATGAGATAACAATAATCATATAAATAATACATGTTTTAATGATTATATAGTAAGTTTTTTTTTGTCGGTTAGGTTAGGTTAGGTACATTTAATCTTAGTTTAACTTCTTAATTGAATATGTCAAAACAGAAGCCAATCTCCACACAAATGAATGATTACTGATGTTAAAATAACTTAAAACTCAAGTTGAGTAGTGACACAGGGAATCAAGGGAACTAATAGTGTAATTACTCTAATATGAAAGACAAAATTGAGACCTATAGTTTTGGAAATCTAATATAAGTGCAATTACCTCAAATGCTCCAACTTTTCCCATCTATGAAGACTATGAATCTAGTTGTAATTTTTTTAATAAAACAACAAATTTTGGGGAAAATCTCCAAGCATTTCATTCTAGATATTGGCACCCAAGGTAAACTCTACATCCTTCAGGGCACAAGGCTCTAGCGCTACTACACAATATGGGTAGTTAAGACATTTATTTAAGACAATCCAAACAAAGTCTAACTTGTTCAAAGATGAATACAATTTCTTTTGTTCTTTCAATTGTTTAAATGTCTTTGCAACAACTGGATACATTGTCATCAAGCTCAACAATAATACCTTGATTCTCCCAAATTTCACAAGTTTCATAAATAATTTATTCAAGCCCTAAATTGATAACTCGCATAGTGTTGTTGATGATCTATTTACTTAGGCAATTCTCTTCCACTTGTATGTTTGTCCACATCTAGCAACTGGTTATTTTATTTTTGATATTTTAACAAGTTTTCCATTACAAGTATAGAATTGTCTTCTTCCTCAATTATGCGAACTGGATTCTGTTGCGATTTTGAGTTTGTCATTTTTGCAAAAAGAAGAGCTTTGTATCGAGTACGCTATTTTTTAAGCTCAAACATTTATTTTTGTGCCAAAGAAATTAAAAAAAATGTTTTTTAATCTTTAATAGAATTTCTTGGGAAAAAAAACTAAAGAAATTCAATAGACATGTATTACATCTAAGACTTTTTTTTATCAGAACAAGGAAACCTTATTTTGAAAATTGAAATTTATTGATGGCACTAGAAGGATACAATGATCCAAAGAGAATAAATAATACCATTATTTTATAGTTTGGACATATTGCACGACTAAAATAAGGATAAGAAGCAACAAGTAGCTAAATTAACAACACTATATAACAAATGATGAGGGAGTTTATTAATATTCCTCTTACTACTAAAGTCTTTCTCTTAATCTTTCCTCATAAAATTAGACCAATTTCTAATGAACAAAAATTATTACCCATTGCATTGTGAATTAAGGTGATATGAGATTACTTTGTTATGAAATGTTTGATTTAAAACATTTACTTATAAAGATTCCAGAATCTTAATGAAGAGCATTTTCATAAATCTTTTCAATGAAGTGTTATGCATTACCTTCACTTTGAACATATCTTGGTTGGAATCTCCCTAAAACATAACATATGATAAAAAAGAAACACCAATAAAAAAAAACAAAATCACTAATGTTTCTTATGCCATTGCCTTACTGCGTTTCCTTTACAACATGTAGTGCAAATGCTAATTAATACGTTTGAATATGTCTTAATATCGTGCCACTGGGTAGTTTGATGAAAAAAATGTGCCATATTTGAATTTTCCCCATAATTAATATTTTTAATACTTTTGAATATTTCAATTAATATTTTTAATACGTTTGAATATTTTAATTAATATCCGTATATTTTTAATATGTTTGAATATTAATCTTGTGCTATTGCAGAATTTTGTATTTTTTTCCCTGAAAGCGTCAGCCGTTCCATTTCAAATATTCCATAGTGCCTTATGCTAGATGTCCCACTTCAAAAAATTTATAAGGTCTTATTTCAAATGTACAGCCGAAAATATTTGATGGGTTAAGATGTACTTTACAACGGGCAACTTTTTTCAATTAAATTTTAATGAAAATGTTGTTATATTATTTTTAAGATTATATTTTTAAATCTATGTAAGTATGAATAAAAATTAAATTAATATTAAAATAAAATTTAAACTTTATATATATTAAGAATAATATATTTTATTATATATATATATATATTAACGAATTAAGTTATCTATTTTAATTATGGATTTTTCGAATTATCTTTATGCATTATTCTACACGTTCCACTTTAACAATCTTTATAAGGTCTTATTTCAATGTACAAGTTGAAATATTTGTTGGGTTAGATGACTTTACCTTAGCAATTTTTTTCAATTAAATTTAAATTAATTTTTGTTATAATTATTTTTAGATATATTTAGTTATTTTCTCATAATTATTAAAAATACTATATTAAAAGTCTCCTGTGGTTTTTTGGAAGGCGGGATGCCCCTTGAAAATTATCTACTTTGTGTGGCTGGTGTTAAATAACAAGAATTTGTTGTGGGATAACTTAAGGAAAAGGAGCTGGCATGGCACAGATGTTCGATGTGCGATTCTACTGAGGAGTCTAATTTCCACATGTTCTTCCAATGCAAATCCACTCGACAAATCTGGTATGATCTGGGTTATCTTTATGGTTTTCCTCACGTTGATTTTGTTTCTACCCATGCAGCGTTCGAATGTTGGAGCAGACTAAGAGATCCACTGGTGGAGCAGTCTAAGAGATCCACTACGATTCTTTATCTTAATTTTTCTATGGTGCACCTGGAAATGGAGGAACTCAAAAATTTTCAAAGACTCAAGGGAACCCCTTAATTCCATTCTGCAAAACATTATCGCCATCTGGAACATGGTCTATGGAAGTAAGGGTGGATGAGAACTCCTGTTTTGTACAGGACTTATCTCTTCCTGATTACTAATTTTGTATGCCTCTATGGTTTATATTTCTGTTTGGTTTTTTGGTCCTAACTTCTGATGTTGCTCTCTCAATGCCTTTTATTTGTTTTGTTCAGTCATTAAGTACTATGTGTCTTGACCGGGTTTTGATGCCGCATAATTGTCTCTTTATGGACCTATGAAGATGTATCTGCCCTCGCTGCTGCTTTCATGGTCGCTACACGGGGCCACTTTTTGTATATTCCGATGCTTTTATATTGTCTCAATATAATACAATGATGCTTTTTCTCACTGAAAAATCAATAAAGATCAAATCAATATTAAAAATAAAATTTATAAAATTAATAATTATAAGAATTAATATAAATATATTTAATTATAAATTTACGAGAAATAAAAGAAGAAAATTTAGAATGTAATTTTCTAATCCTATAAAATTATATAATTTATTAAATTGATTCTTCTTATATGAAAATTTAAATATTATTTATCAAGTAATAATATTTTCTAATTTTATTTTTATTTTTTATAATAAATAAAATGAAATTTATAATTTATACTTCCATTTATGAAAATACGATCTAAGAATTTAATAATTTATTTGGAAAGAAATTTATAAATATAATATTAATAATTACATTAAAGATGTTTTTTAATTTGTTCACTGCCTATCAATGATTTGGTGCCGAAAATTTTCTGTTAGAAATTGCGGAGGCTAAACAGAGGATGGATAAGATGTAATTGTGACGAATATATCGAAAACGTTGTTTACCATAATTGATTAAGAGGGACGAGATTTTTCGGTATAATTATTTATTGGTTTTATATATATTTAGTATGGGCTTTTTTATGTATCAATAATCGTCAATATTTTTATCTTGTTTTATCCTGCTCTGTTCGATTAGGTGAGACACTTTCAACGGCAAATCTTATTTCCAACTCCACTGCATTATAAATGCAGTCTGACATGCAAGGGGAATAGGGGTTGCCTTGCTGCTAAAATGCCAAAGTCAACTTTGAGAGAAATATAAATGCAAGGCAACCCCTATTCCCCTTGCATGTCAGACTGCATTTATAATGCAGTGGAGTTGGAAATAGGATTTGCCCACTTTCAACCGTTGATTTGAAGTGTGACTGTTTTTTCTAAATATCCGTTGAGTTGCCTTCTTGACATGACAATATATTTTTACTGCTTTTTCCCATTTTTTTATGTCACTCTTGAAGATATTTTTACTGCTTTTTCTCTCATTCTTTTGAGACCAATAAAATTTTTAAATTGGAAAGTTTCACTGTTCCCCTGATAAAACTCCCCTCTGGTTGCATGTTTCAATGTGGGTGATTGTAACGAACCTGCTTCCGATTGCTTCCAATAATGAAGAAGTAACCACCACCTTTGGTGGTATTCTCTGAGACGCCAATTCTACAACCCGGGAACAACTACCTTCAGTGCTTGTTCCAATATATCTTTCTCAGATGCTGGTAATATAACTCCTGTCTTCAAATTTTGTTTCACGTTGCTTGCTTCTTGTGCACTGACATAACCAATTATTGATAATTATTGATGTTTTCTTCAAGCTTGTTGCTTCCAGTACTTGAGAGATTCCGCCTTCTGATCAGTTCTTGAGAGAACCAGATTCTGATGCCTGACAAGTGATCACCCCACATCACTGTTTGATACCTGTCTCTGATGTCCTGGATGTTGCCATTAGTCAAAACGCAGTTTTCACGAGGGAAGTTGTTTGTCTACTTCCATGAATCGTATACTATGCAGCAGCAATCCTCAATTTGCAATCTCTTCCACCACCGTCATCTAATAAGTTTAATCCTGGCACAAAGTATTGTGCTGGAATTTTATAATAGCTCTTTCTGATACGGTGCCGACATAACAATCCCTCGAGCATTCTAAAACACAGAAATGTCGGGCCGAAGCTCTGAGCTTTTCGAAATTTGACTTCATAATTGATGCCACCAAAAATAATATTTTTAAATCTATAATAATAACCATATTCATATTTTTTGGAAAACAAAAATGGTAACTTCCATTTAAAATAGAAATTACATTTATGTTATAGGAAAAAAAGTCATGAAACTGGAAGTATATATATATATATATATAGCACCAGAGTTGCAGGAATTTTCTTTCCGAGAACCAGGTGGTAATTGCTGGGTCGGGATGTATTATGTTGCAAGACAAAGTTGGAATTAAAGATTTATACTGAGTTTGGTAACTCTGAAGAGCGATATTCTTTTGGTTTCTTTGATGCTTAAATCGGAAATTATTTTATGTCATTTTGATGTTTCTATTT
>APFE030636843.1:148849-175810 GCA_000404065.3 Pinus taeda
AAACTTAATTCTTTAAAATAAAAAAATTCAAATATAATATATAATCTTTAAAATTAAACAAAAAATAAACACATATCTATAGTGTTGTCTTATAGGATTTCCCTATTTACCTCATCCTATAATATTATGTTTTTCATAAGCTGTTTTGTACATGATTATCTGACATGGTTATAAACTACTGGAACTCATATAATTGTTAGTACATTATTACTTAACATAGCTTAAAAACTATGGAATCCATTCATTATGCACACTTCCTAATTGTGTTTTAGAGGGGTTTTGACCACATTTCATTACCTATTAGACATTCCCTACAATGTAGGTCCATTTTCTATTACTATCACTTTTCTATTTTTACCAAGTTCATTCTTAATGGGGGTGCCACCTAGGATGACATGTGATAGTGACTAGGTATTGAGTAGGAAGTGACAGTTATTTTCTACCCATTAGCATGCATTACCTATTCTTTAAAAACCATATCCATGAATATGCACTTCCACTCTTATTTTGGGAACAACTTTAGCCAAAACCTCTTCCACTCATCTTATCACCTTATTCTTGGACTTTCAGTCCTATTTCTAGGGTTTTCATGCTATTTTAGAGATAGAACTTGCTTGTGTGAGTTATTTCTTTATTTATCACTTATTTTTGGGTCATATTATCCTTAGTATTTATTATCGACTCCTAGTCTATTTAAAGCTCTGCAACCTTATTCTTAAACTAATTTACTAAGTACAGTAAGGTGTTTCTCTAGTTTCTATTTGCATGCACTATGGAACCCCAACCCATTATGTATTAGTCCCCTATCAAGGTAATGTTATAAATTTGTATTATTGTCAAGCAATAATAGACACAAAATTTATGAAGTAATTCAAATTTGTTCTTTAACCTTATTCTTATTTGAATTCAAATTCATTCCTTGTTCTTTCTTGTCTTGCAATTTCTAATATAGTATCTTTTACAAAATTAGATATGAATTCAAATTAATTCTTTGTTCTTTCTTGTCTTGCAATTTCTAATATAGTATCTTCTATACAATTAGATATTTTGATTGTGCTTAAAATCTAAAAAATCTAGGGAAAAAAAGCTAATGTCTAGGCTAGATATAGCAACTACCATTCAACTATGGATGATTTGGTTATGCTTAAGATCATTGTGAAGGGGTGTTTTGCAACAATATAATAATCCTTTCAGGTTGAGAATTGTTGCAATAGAGTCATATGATAATGATATTTGCAATTTTAAAAACATTAAAAGTTGGTTGGAAGAAAATAATTGTAATATAGGACTTAAGCAAGGTTGTCTCATGTTCCCTACCATTTTTGGCATATACATTGACAAATTGGAACACTGTTTGGAAGAAGTAGGTTATGTTATCACAACACTAGACAATGCCTATGATCTCGAAAAGTAACAAAAAATTGTCAAGGATTTATCCATATTAGTTTCTCTATTGTTCATGCACAAAAGTACAATGGTTGTCTATCTAAATATTTGCATAATTCATTTTATATATATATATATATATATTATATATATTATATATATAGTATAATATATTGCTTTCTAATTAGGAGTTAATAGAAATTTTATATTATATATATAATCTTTACACTTCCTAATTAGAAGAGCAATGAATAATTTTATTAAAATTATTAAAAATACATAAATTTATGTTATTAAACATTTTCACTAGTTGAGCTTTAACATATTTGAAATTATAACGTGATCCAAAACTTCTACTTTTATTTCATTCTCTTATTTTGAGATTTCAGAAGTGAAATGAAACATGAAGTAAAGTTGAACTATGTAATAATTTTAATTTTAATTAATTCTTATTTGGATTCTTTTTTCAATTTTTATATAATTAATTCTGCTTTAATTCTTAATTCTCATTAATTCTTATTTATCATAAATTAGTTAATTATTACTCATTTTTAAATTTCTATTAATTCTTATTTCATTTTTAATTAATTCTTATTCTATTTTCTAAATTATTATTATTCAATTTTCAATTGGGAATTTGGTCAAATACAAATTACAATTATTGTTTTTAATTAGTTTAATCTCAAGTAAGTTCCTTAAATTTCAATTTGGCCCAATACCTATTTCACTTATCAATAAATTTAATAATTTTTATTATTTGACCTAATGAAATTTATTTTCTATACATTAACCTAATCCATACTTCGTTCCTCTTATCTGATAATTTATCTTATAAAAAGGATCTTCACACTCGTATACTCACAAAAGATATTTAGTCCCTGATGATGAATGGAATAATCATCCAAAATATTGGGCAGATCGAAAACATTATACGCAGATGAAACACATCACACAGTTCACTTCACTAAATCCCCAATAACAATATATTGAAATTTCTTTGCAATGTGTAGATAATGATTGATTCTTGTTGTGCGACATTTAATTTAGTCAAATATTATTAACACAATAGCATGTGCTATGAACCAGTTTCCAACAAGATCAAAACCATCACTATAAACTCTTCCAAAATTTTCAAGAATTTATAATACTTCATTAGTTGATTTGAATGATTCTTGTTGTGCGACATTTAATTTAGTCAAATATTATTAACACAATAGCATGTGTTATGAACCAGTCTCCTACAGATCAAAACCATCACTATAAACTCTTCCAAAATTTTCAAGAATTTATAATACTTCACTAGCTAATCTGAATAGTGTCCGGTGTGTTGTTCCTCCTTTCAAGCCTGCATGTCTATGTTTAGATGGTCGTCTTTAGGCATGGTTGTCTTCAGGCGAGCGTGCGTGTTCATGTTTAGATGGTCGTCTTCAGGCGAGCGTGAGATCACAATTAGGAAGGCATCCATGGGGAAGAAGTGCTTCTTTTATTCTTGCTACATGTAATGTTAGCAATGATTTGGTATTTTTTTATTTTTGTTTTTGCCTTCCGACCTCCTAATTTGTCATTGACCATGGTTTTTTAACGTCTCTATAGACATGGTCTTCGGTCATTTAATTTCCAACTTCTAAGTTCTCCCTTTGACATTTAAGGTTTGTAATGTCATATTTAGCATGGTTTCGAATATTATATTTTGACTTTCTAATCGCAATATACAATTATGGTTTTCAATGTAGTATCATTCTATATATGTATATTATTCTTTATAAAATATAATAAAAATATCATGGTTTCTAATGGAATTAACTTTTTAATAGCAATATATCAACATGTTTTCTAATATTATGTTTTGACTTTCTAAATGTAATATACAATTATGGTTTTCAATGCTAGGGGATAGCCATGGTGGTTATCGCCATGGTCACTAGCAAGCTTCGTATATGCTAGGCCATCTATAGAGGTTTCTTGATTTTGGATCATTAACTTACTTTAAAATGAAATAAGACATTTAATGTGTTCCTTGTAATATAGATATAAACAAAACATCTAAAGAAAAGTAATTGCACAATGATCCAGTCCAAGAAAACAAGGTTTTCCACAAAGCAATTAACTCTTCTAGAAAAATTCAACAATTCCAATTTAATAATCCTATCGGCCTCTCTTTGTACCTTTTGGGACAATTTCTAGTATATTTAGTTTCGTAGAGTTCATTACATTAATTTACTATAATTAATAGAGATGAGATTTTATAAATAGTGAGAGTTACACATGGTTTTTTTTCTAATTTCTAAATAAATAAATAAAAACAAATTTCAGGTAAAATAGTCTATTTATTATTGGTAGTTTTTTTAATCTAATTTCGACAGTCTTGTTTTTGCCAATTATATATATATATATATATCTATATAACTAGTCTAGATCCATCTTAACTCCAAATATACCAAAGGCTCAGAGGGATCAAATCTCTTGAAATGCAAACCTCTTTTGGAGTGAAAAGAGATTTTATCCCTCTTGGAGCTTCGTAGATCCAAAATTAACCATAAAAATTTACAGATCTACATAATCCAGTTTTCTAAGCATCTTCCCTACCATAAATAGAGATAGATAGTCTTCCATGAAATTGCAAAAATGAACACAGAGTTCAGAGGGGTAGAAAATTGAAATTCTAGCAGAGAAGCTGATGTTTTCCCCATTTGTAATCAATTTCTCATTCAATATAGCCTATTTTATTTTGGTTCATGATAACAAACTTGAAATCAAATGAAGCATAGCTAGAGAATAATCAATGGTAGGATTCAAATAAGGCAAGTTCAATCGGGAAAATTACCCAAGGACATACATATATTTTTTCTCTTGTTTACCTAGCTAATCCCCAATATCCAAATCATTGGGTGGCACATTTCCACCAACATTCCAAGTGCCTACTAATATATATTATGAAAAGTGAGTTGCTGCTCCACAACCATTAATCAATAAAGAACATAAAAAAATGGAGCAAATATTTTATTTTATTTAAAAGAAATATATATTATATAAAGATTATTTTTCTCCTTGGAAAAAAAAAAAACTAAATAATGACCTTGCTTTACCAACCAACCAAATACTATTAACAAGTAAACCTGGTTATATGAAGGAGTTTCAATAAATTTGTTCCTTAAAACATTTCTTTTTTTTTTACAATATTGAAATGCTTGCCATATTTTAAATATTTAATTGCTTTGAAATTGTTTCAAATAACACAATGCAAAGTAATGCCATTGTGCATCAACTCAACTCATGCCATCATCACTGGAGAAATACAATATGGGACACTCCATAATTAGAAATTGACATTGCAATATCAAGAGAGCTTGCAAAGTTGAGTTTCGGCATAACGTTGTGAGTTTCAAGCAACATGTTGAGAAAAAAAATCACTGGAAAAAAAAATCACTGGCAATTTTACCAATAGTTGTTTTCCACCATAAACATTCATACAAAGCTCTTTGTTTTCTATCTCCATAACTTTGATATCATATTACAACCACAATATAGAATTAATAAATGATTTGAACCTTCTAAATAGGAAATTTAACATGTGTCACATGAACATTATAACCCTATATGCATATTTCCATGAACATAATGAAATAATGGGCTCTTTGGAGTTTAACTGTGGTTGCTATTTATGGAAAAAAAATAAAATGATGCACTAATGCTAAGGTAAAAACCGTTTTAGATAGGATAAAGGCAAGGCAACATGGATAACATTTATGAAAGGAAATCATTAAATATCTTTTCTCATTTGCAGGAAAATTTCATTCTATGCATTGATTAGGAAAGGCAATCACTAATGCAGACAAACAATTGGAACATGATGATTACTTCTACTCTTTGATATTAAATCAGAGTCCCTGTATTTTCTTGATTTCCCATCTGGCTTAAGTAGACTGCATATGTATCAACCGGCTTTGCAATTGGGCCATAGGGAGCCTCTTCCTTTGTTCCATACTTGAACTCATCCACAAGTATCTTGTGCATCTCTTTCTCAACATCATTGAGATTTACCTCATCCTTTTTGTAGGGCATTGTCCTATTCCATCTGCCTCTTGATTCCCACTGGTCATTTTCAAAATGGTATATTATGAAAGATTGCAGGAAGGCAATGCCTTTGAATATCGACAGTAAGCAGATCCCATTGAGTGCATCTTGAATAGCATGTTTGAGGGAAAAACAGAAGCCCAATTGCTTGGAATTGATTTCTTGACACTTGTGGCAACCCACTACCTCATATTTCATAATGTAGACACCTGATCTTAGAAACCATTGGCCAGAGGATATAATGATGGCATCTGTATTTGGTAGCACAGTCAACCACTCTAGGTCTAAAGCATTGAAATGATGCTTGATTACTCCTTGAGGTATGCCCTTAAACTTTGCCTTTATGTTTTTACTAGATATGGTGACCAAAGTACCATCAATGTAAAGTTATATGATGCGAAATATCAATGCACATTCACATTAGCTTCATATTTATATATGGTTTTAGGATGTTCTACATGCACAGACTAGATACATGTTCAATTGGACATCAAAGCCAAGAAAACCATATGAATATAAAGACAACAACCTTCTTGTTTTGTAATGGGTCAATTTGATGTTCAAACATACATGAGAAAGTATACACAATAGATATTTCAAGTGATTACGATTTTCCTTTTCGTAGTCGACACAAGAATTGTTCTGATGGAGTCCCTAAAAATCAAAAGAGACATAGACAAAAAGTGTGAGAGATTTAATAATCACTTGCACAACCATATATGTGTTGAACTTTGTTACTGGATTCACCACACTAGGGTGGGAAAACCATTTCTGATCCAAACCAACAACATGGAATTACCAAATGGCACAAGAAACCACACCAGAAACTACACCATTTCCCCAAAAACTGCAAGCCAGAAAATAAGTAGAAATAGACCTCACAATTGAAAGTTAAACAATAAGTAGAAATAGACCCCATAGTCTGCAAGCCTTCAAACTACGGGTTCAAGGATATCCTGTAAACTTTCACTATTATATTTATTTGAAGAAAATTGTAAATATCACATTTTTGGACTTTTCTTAGCCTAGAAATCTTTACTTAAATATTTTCAAATTCGTGGCATATCTCGGATAAATTGACTGCTACTAAATACATGGAAAATTGTAGACAATTATGAATTGACTCAGATGATGACAAAGCAACAACACTCTTTACAAGGACCATTTTAGGGGAATCACCACATTGACCCAAGTCATGGTAAAAGGACCTATTCATGTCCTCACAAACACATGGTTGTTCTATCTGATTTCCAATAGTTACATGATTAGCATGGCTTTCAACCTTCTGCTTTGTTGTTGATATTTCATTAGCAATATTGTGTGTAGGCCCTACATGGTCGTGGTTAAAATGTGCATTAGCATATTTTTGGGGTATTGCAATCACAATCCTTAAATTTGGGGCAATTGTTGCAACTGCATTCACAATTCACATAATTTGGTGCTAATACATTCAGGTTGTTGTATGCATAACCACAAGACAAAATTGATACTTCAAGCACAATGATGAAAGATAAATCTTCCCAAATCTTGGCCAGATGATCTTCCCAAATCTTCCATACATTTGGTGTGTCGTTTCACCTTTAGGGGTAATTGCTAGTAAATTTATTTTATTGATGATAGATTTGAGTATGCATGGGCAAGTTATAAATATGAGTTATTTGTGCAAATTGGAGATTTGGATCTAAAAGAGAAAGAACAGTGAATCCAATATGAAGAAGAAGACAATTCCAACCAAGAGCAAAGCTTGGAAGAATTTTCAATAACAATAGTGTGAAGCAAGAATTTTCAAACTACGGACTAAAGGTGACAGGTATAAAAGAAATTAAAATTTTGTACATCTGAACTTTGAAATTTAAAACTAGAAATTTAAAGAATCTGATGTTGGCATCATGATTGAAACAATTATGTAAGTGATGAAAAGGAGCACAAATTAAATGCCAAAAAAAAATGGAGTCCATTTAAGAGTTCAGTTAAGTCAAAACACTCTAAAAATCAAAGGGAAAGTGCCAACAATATAGAGTTATTGAATGTATTAGGAGGGTGCATGATCAATGGTACTTTTACACCCAAAATCTAGTTATTGTATAAGAATTATTAATGGTAGTTTGGAAGCAATGATAGAGGAAGTTCTCAAATGAAGAGTTGCATTTTAGGAAGAGACTTGTCAACAGTAAGCA
Organism: Pinus taeda; assembly: GCA_000404065.3. Classification (NCBI taxonomy): domain Eukaryota; kingdom Viridiplantae; phylum Streptophyta; class Pinopsida; order Pinales; family Pinaceae; genus Pinus; species Pinus taeda. The sequence continues at coordinate 156,487 of APFE030636843.1, forward strand.
GAAAATAACTCAGAAGTTCTTGAAGGAAGCAGAGCTATGGATATGGGATGAGGTAAGGATGGGCTTCATAATTTAAAGTTGGATAAAGTGTTTGAATTGTAAGTGGAAACAAAGAGAAATTTGTACCATCCCTTGCAACAGATATTGCATGACAGAGAGAGAAAGAACAACCTCCAGCTAAGGTTGGGTAGAAGTTGTTGAGACATCTCCACAAGTTGCGAATGTGGGAAAATATTTCTTGAAGAAGAACAGGTGAACCTTTAGAAAATGAGTTGAGTGCATAAGAATAGAAGATTAGGGGAAGCTCAGAAGGTTCCAAACAAGAAGGAACTAGTGTTACCAAAAGGTTGTTGATGGAAAAATCCCTCTTGCGAACAAGAGTGATCTCCCATCTGAAACATAGATCTAGAATAAAACAAACAGGAATAGAAAACTTCCCATAATTCTATAATGATCAAATCATAGATGAGCAACAATGAGATGAGTGATTTGTGCTTCTTAATCAATGTTTTTCCTCACTAGTTCCTTGTAATCTTTAGCTTCCATCTTTTTCTTTAGTCTTCATGAAGAAGAGATCTTCAGATAACACAAATGTGTAGAAATTCCCACTGTAGATCAATAGATTATGTAATAGAATAAAGCAAAATACAAGATCTACTTCTACTACAAAATTTGCGGAAGCTTAATCGAATATGAGCAAGATCAATGAGAATACATATAACTGAGAATGAGAAATCAATCACACGTAACATAGAAGAAATATCCTGGGGAAAGCCTCAGCCTAAAAACCCAATCTCTATATTATCATACAAGTGGAAATATGTTCGAGTTACAAAAATAATCAGCTCTCAAGCTATCATGCTCTGTCTGCAATCAAACAATACAACTCACAGACTAAATAGACACTATATATTTCCTCCTCAAGCCCTCCAAGCCTCCTATTTCCTTGCGCAGTTTTTCTTGGGGTCTAGTGATGCCACATGTGTGAAATGGCCTCATCACACTCACAAAACCTGAAGAAGTAACTGCACAATCCTCAAGGAAATAATTCCTTCTACATGCAAGAGATATTCACAATGGAATATTCTATCAACTGATAGTACATTGTCCCTCCATCTGATCTCAACTAAATCTTTGTCTGAACTGACATACATGAGTTATTTATGAGAGAATATTCAGTTATCTGAAGTGTAACAATTACATGCATGCATGCACTAACTAACTGAACTCACAATTAATTCAACAAACTGTTTGAATTAATCTAACTGGACTTGACTCAGTTAACTGACGCAACTAATTACAACTCATCCTTATCTCTTTAACTGATGGATAAATTCTCAATTAATGGAGAAGAAACTATTGCATGTCCCCACATAGACTTCATGTTTGATTTTTCTACAACTAATTAACTCATGGTGAATTAATTAATTATTTTACAAACAGCTGCTAAGATCAAATTCGAATTTTTACTTCTCTATTTTAGTTCAGGGACTAACTAAAATAGGAAGATATCCCAAAAAGCTATTTATAGCAGTACTAAATTTAGCACTTCTATATTTAGCATTTCTTGTTGCTATTTTCAACAAAATGAACAAGAGATCAAAGCACATATATACAAAGATGATTTGAACTAGACCTATATATATGGTCAAGGAGATATGTAATAAAAACGATCAATTGTAGACAATATTTAAGGGAAAGAAATGTATAACTACATTAATCATGAAAGAAATGGTTTAACCTCGGCCCTGATGTTGTAGGTCCCCTTCTAGTTTGTTCCTTCATTCTAATGCCTTGCCTTCAAAAGTCTTGTGATCAAAAGGTTGGTATTTCAACAGAGTTTCACAAAGCCAAGAGTTTTCTTGAGATTTTCTAACTAGCCATCTCAATGTGAGATGGTTGTACTTGTAGGCTTGGAAAATGATAGGAGGAGGATAAGGGATGGAGATTGAGATCCAAAAAGATAGGGATGTGAGTCAGATCCACACTGATTAGAGGAGATGTCATCCACGAGGATTTTATTCTAGAAGCTTCTTGTACTTTTTAATTTTATCTTTGTTAAAACAATGTCACACCTTTTGAATAGGAAAAGTGCGACTATGTCACAGCTCAACACGTATGCAACCTGTGACAACCCAACAATGTTGCAATTAATCATTGTCCAACTTATGACATCCTTCTAAATTAGGGGTTTTAATGTGTTTTCACAAGATTTTTATCTTACATAGAAGGATTTTTCTTTAATCTTCTTCAATTATTAATGGAAATTATGCTTTGGAAGGCAAAGGATAGGGGTATGAAATCAATTTCCATGCATGAAAAAAAACAATGTGTAACAAAGGCCAAGTTCATAGAGAGAATCTTGGTGAGGTACTGTAGCAGGGTGAAATAGACTTGTTATTGTATAGGCTTAATGCAACTCACAAGTGAACAAAGAGAGTTCACAAAGGAAAAGTGAAGATAAAGATGACTATTGAAGGTCATGACAAGGGTTTGAGTGAAAACCACATAATGGAAGAGAATGCTAAGGTAAATAACATAGAGATGAGAAGGATGAATCAAAAGGAAATTGACAAAGAAATTGTTGAGATAAAATTTCAGCTCAGTGTGATGACAATGCTACTACAAGAAAAGGGGAAGTGTCAGAGAAATGGATGGAATGTGAAGAAGAAGGTCGAGTAGCCTGTAATGATTATTTTTGCAGGGAATTTAAGGAAAATATTGAAGAGCAGGGTAAACTCATGTCTAAAGGAGATGAAACTAAGATTAAGAATCCTAAAGATATAAATCATTTCTCCACAAAGAAACAAAGAAATTGGTAAAGACAATTGAATGTCTTAAACATTTCTAGATGGAGATATGGAGAAGAAATTATAGCCATAGATGAAACATGTTTGTTAGTACCTAAAAATGAAGGGATGCTCACAACATCTAAGGAACTAGAGTAAATTTTAATTTTCAAATTGCAGGAGGTGTTGATGAACATGAAAATGTGCTTAAAGAAATAGAATCTAAACTACTTCCTAAAGATGACACCAAACCTCAAGAACAATATTTAGAGTTAATGTTGATAAATTTCAATGAAGAAATAAAGTTTTTAGAAGAATGGCTAACAAAGAACATAGGTGATGAGTACTGCATATAGTGCATATTTAGGTCAAACTAATTCTGAAGGGCAAAACAAAGTTCTAGACATTAGAGGAATGAATGAAGAAGAGGTGCAACAACAAATTTTAGCAAAGAAGTAGTAGCATGTACCAACAAGAAGACAAATTGGATATGAATATTGAGGAGATACGAATTTTCCTGGTGCAAATGTCTCATAAGAGGCGTATTAAAATGAGGAAAACAATTAACAATGGGGTATGATTAATTGTACAAGTTTACATCAGTGGGACAAGTGGAGTACTAAAACATAAAGTGCGGGGTCCAGGAAAGTTGCAGACAACAACAATACAACAAGACAATGGAGCAAGTGGACAACAACATTATAAGGATTGGGATCTAGAAGGTCAATCATTAAAGAAAAATGACTAGGAGGTCATAACTTTCTTTTACCTTGGGATTCTGATGCAAGAGCATAGGCTCTCAAAATAAAATTTATTGATTTGACCTAAAGGGTTCTTTGAATTTAGTAGAGTGGGTTCCTTAATTGTTTTATTTTCTTTTTGTAAGTTGAAATTAAATTCTAGAAGGATAGGGTTGTTTTCCTAATCATAATGTAAATGGCTTCTTTAAGAGATTGGTTGACATTAAGTGGATTTTCCTAAGAATGGAGGATTCAATTTAATTGATCCTCATCCATTTGTTGAGAGAGAGTGTGTGTTATTATTGTAATTAGTTATAGATTTTTGGGAAATGGTTGTCGAGTTGGAAGTGTTTTCCACAACTAAATTTGTAAGCCTTTGGGCATGAAAGAGGGAGGCCAATCAAAAATAAATATGGCCAAAAGGGTGAGTCAAGTGGTAAATATTGGAAAGGGCGTGCATAGATGGGAAAAGAAGTTTGTAGGCAGAGTTAGAGAGAGATCGTGAAGTTCTGCGGAACTCAAGCCGAGAGCCCATCAAATCCTTTATATATATTCATTGTTCTATGTATATTTCCTTGTTCTTAATAGAAAGTGAGATTTACATTTAGGTTTCGTGTAAGCCTTGTGTTCCATGTGTGTGATCTACATTTCTCGAGGATGGTGTGTCCCCATTGAGTGACTAATTGATTGTGTCTATGTTTTACACATCTGGAACTAGAAGACAAGCTCAAATCTCTGTGACGCGTTGGTATGGTGAGTATATGGTCATGAGGCCAATTTATGAATGGTTTGAGATCTGATATTCTATCGAATTTTAATATTAAGGAAAGCAATAATGGACCAATAATGTGGATAGAGAACCTTGTATGAAAACCTCATGAACCAATTTCTATCAGTGGAGGCCATGGTTTAATTTATGTTCAAATGAGTAAAAAATCCAACAACAATGGAGTTTAAATTCAAGTCTAGCTAGGGTATAGTAGAATAGGCTCACAGGCAAAGTGAAGTGTAGAGAGAGGTCAACCCTTGACCTTGTTATAGTCCCAACCCTCAATTCTGGGTGGGACCCACGAGTCGGTCCCTAGAGGAATTAAGTGTAGAATAGTCACTAGTTGGCATATAATAAGACGGAAAGTTGGGCCGAGTAGATTCTTCAACATCAAATACTTGTTTGACCCCAACCTCAAATGCATAACCAGTCAAACCCTTGTACTAGTGTGAGGTCATTCATCCAAGGTCAAGGTATGAGTAATGTGCTCAAGTTCAGAGAATATACCATGGCTTTACGAATTGGGAGACTTGGATGTCTAAGTCTAAGGAGTGTCTGAGACAAAGAAATTAGTTTTCAAGTGTGTGGAAAGCACATGAAATTAAAATTGAAGATTTTGAGTAAATATGTGGAAAATAAAGGAGGAATAACTTGTAGAAGACTTGGAATAACTAAATGTCTACATCAAAATTGGGCCACCAGCTGGAGATTAGCAATGTCATTGGCATTGAATTTCATAAGAAAAAATAAAAGAAGAGAGGGAAACACCCTAACATAAGTAATCGTTAAATGATAATGATAGTTAAGCAAGGTTCCAAATTTGAATCACAATGAAATGGAATTGTTAGGATTATAGAAGTTGGTTAAAGCTCAAGGGACTCCCTTGAGGTATACACTTAATGGATAGCATTGAAGTGCTAGGGGATCTCTGCAAATGTAATAATCTTGAAGAAATGGTAGATTTTAAATTCTTGTGGGATTGTGATTGAATAATGATATTTTCTAAAGTTTTCTCCAGAGTAGAAATATTGGTGGTCGAAGTTTTGAATCCATTAGTAGGATACATCATCAAGAAAAGAAAAAAAAAGGAGAAAGAAAAGACCAAACCAACAATAAATGCAAGATGTGATGAAAAAAGGGAGAAGGAGGTAAGGTTAGCATATAACCCAAAAGCTAGGCTATAAACCCTAAAAAAAATGAGAAAGAAAAAGGCTACAAAAACCTTAAAGTAATAAAGGCGATAAATATATATATAAATAAAAAATAAATTTATAGTATTATGCTCAAATACTAACATTGGAGTTAATGTTAATATTAATATTTAGAGTTAATAAATAATAGTTATAATGCTCAAATTAATATTTAGTACTTCATAGTAGGAATGTTCAAAATGGTGTTTGATAGTAAATACAAGTTATAGAATATTAATAATAATGATATTATATAGTAATAATAATAATAAGGTCAATTTTTTTTCGAGCGCTCTGCAACCTATGCGATCCGCATTCCGCGCGATTTGAGACTACGAGCGCGCCCGCACTTCGCTCATTCTGAGCCTGCGAGGGAGTCCGCTGAGGGATCTGCTGCAGACTGCGGCCGCCCTAGCTGGATCTGTTGGTTCTTCATGGAGGAGCTGACTCCCTCTCCTCCTTCACCTTCCGCTGCTGAGGCCTTCAAACCCCTACTAGCCTCTTTGCCCAAGAAGAAATGCATGGAAGCAACAAAATTTGTGAAAAAGCTCGAAGACATCCCTGAGATTACCCCTTCCGCCAGAAGGACTGATCCAAGTAGCTTTGTCGCTGGCAGATCGGGCTCTGGTTGGTCAGTTTACAGGACTTTGGCCTTCCTCAAAATCAACCGAGAACTGGGTTGCCAGGAACTGGGCACCTTTGATAAAAAACAAGGTAACCTCTTACTTCCTCGGGAGAGGATATTTTTTGTTTGAATTTTCTGAAAAAGAGGACAAAGATCTCATTTTCAGGAATGGCCCCTACTTCATGGGCCCCCAAAGGCTGTACTTAAATAAATGGATGCCAAAATTCGATCCGGCAGTGGATGTGCCTACAACGGTCCCGGTGTGGGTGAGACTCCCCAATCTTCCAGTTCACTGCTGGAACTGGGATTCTTTGAAACACATAGGGAATACGCTTGGAAAATTTATAGACAAGGCCAACAACAAGGACCAGTATGATTGTGCCAGACTATGTGTGGAGGTAGATCTGGAGGTCGGACTACCGGAAGCCATCAAAATAGTTGTAGGTCCTTGGACCCATGTACAGAAGCTGGATTATGAGCAACTGCCATTCAAATGCTGGAAGTGCCATGTCTACGGACACTTTGCCAGAGACTACCTGTCCAAAGGGGTGGAAGAAAAAGGGAAGGAAGAAGGATGGAATCAGGCAAAGCGCTCCAAAACCTTTCACAAGAAGAATGCAAATGGAAGCGCCAAAACTCCTCAAGCGGGTCCTGCTCAGAAACCAACCATGGATAGCCAAGGGAATAAATTCGAAATCCTTGGATTTGAAATCATGAACACTCAAGAGACAGAAATCCCAAAGGAGGCCTCTCCCTCTAAAGCCTCCCCCTCTAATAAAAGTATTCTAGAGAGATCCAAAGGGAAGGTATCAAAAGAGGAGGAGGAAACCCAAGAGTCTGAGGAATTGGAGGAAGAAGGGGAAATAGGTGAATCTCAGTCCTCTCCTAGAAGATCTACAAGAGGACGCAAGTCTGCAAAGGAAAAAAGAGAACAAGAAACCTATAAGGACAAGTTCCAGGGCAACCATCCAATGTTAGAGAAGCTTCTAGAAAAAACCCCAAAGATGACAAGGAACCAATCCCAAGGCTCCAAGGGAGCTCATCAAGGCAAAAATAAATGATGAAGATAGTCTCCTGGAATTGTAGGGGAATGGGCACCACAACTAAGGAAGAAGCAATGAATAGTTTAATAAGATTGGAAGCCCCAGATATCCTCCTCGTCCAGGAGACCAAATTGGAGGACACAACTTTCCTCCAAGCAAGCAAAAAATTTTGGAATAAAAGTGGAGCGCATGCAATCTCTGCCCGTGGAGCATCGGGAGGACTTGGGTCGCTCTGGAGCACAAATAAGTTTTCATTAATCTCTGAGTCCCTGCAGACCCATTGGATTTTTTTTAAAATGCAGCATTTAGAATCAAAGGAGATTATTTTTTTATTCAATGTGTATGCTCCTAACAATGCAGGTGAGAAAAAAAAACTGTTGGGACTCCATCAAAAGTCTGGCAGATGTAGAAAATCTGGAAAACATAATCATAGTCGTAGATCTAAATCTCACCCTCCTTGCAACAGAGAAAAGAGGAGGGAGCATAGTCAGAGATCCGGCAAGAGAATGGGCGGAAGACCTCATGCAGGACTGGGATCTGCTAGATATAAAGCCGGTCAAAGACACGTTGACATGGTCAAATAAGAGAGTTGGACCAAGTCATATAGCGGCAAGACTTGATAGATTTCTTGTTCAAAGTTCTTTCCTGCTTCTTGGGTTAGAGACTAGAATGTGAATTCTTCATAGTAGTCTTTCAGATCACAAGCCCATCAGTCTAGAACTATTGACTTCTAAGGATCTGGGGCTTATCCCTTTCAGATTTAGCTCTCTATGGACTAAAGAGACTGACTTCATGCAAAAGGTCAAAGATTGCTGGAAAGAGCCAGTCAAGGGTTCTCCTTTCTTTGTTTGGGAGGAAAAACTTTGCAGAGTAAAAGCGATGCTGAAAGGATGGGTTAAGACCTTGCCCAATCCTGCTGTGGACAGAAAAAAATTCAAAACAAACTGGAAAAACAACACCTCCACCTAGAAGCTACTGATATCACCAAAGAAGCGCTGGACAAGGAATATCAGCTACAACAAAAATTCCATAAGGCTTGTCTGGTAGAAGAATAATTATGGAGACTCAAGTCAAGGAGTCTATGGCTCAAAGCTGGTGACCAAAACTCTTCTTTTTTCCACAAGCAGGCTCAAGCCAAGAAATGCTGCAATCCTATATCTGAAATCAAAAAAGATAACTGCACTTTAAAATATTTTTCCAGCATTAAGAAGGCAACTTTAGATCACTTTGAAAAGATGTATAGTGAAGGCGTGGAGACTAGCCAAAATGATAATATGTTAGATGTTGTTCCCAACCTCATCACATCTAAAATGAACCAGGCTCTTAAAGGTAAAATCACCAAAAATGAAGTTAGGGAAGCCCTCTTTGCAATGGAACCCGACAAAGCCCCGGGTCCAGATGGTTTCACGCCCAGATTTCTCTAGACATGCTAGCAGATAGTTGAGAAGGAGCTCTTTAAAATGATCCAAAAGTCCCAAGAGTGTCAGAAAATTAGAGGCTGCACAAATTCAGCATTCCTCGCCCTCACTCCTAAAGAAAAAAGTGCTAACTCATTTAATAGATTTCATCCTATATCCTTATGCAACATTGGATATAAAGTGATTACCAAGGTAATAGCAAACATATTGAAGAAAATCCTCCCCAAAATCATCCCGGAGAATCAAGGTGGATTTATACATGGCAGGCAGCTAGTAGATAATTTCATCCTGGTCCATGAGGCAATTCATTCCAGTCTTCGTTGAAAAGAAAAAGGTATGGTCATTAAACTCGATCTAGCTAATGCATTTGATCTTATAAGACATATATTTCTGTTTGCTGTTTTGCACAAGCTAGGCTTTGGTCAAAATTTTATCAAGTGGATCAGAGCTTGTATTTCGAAACCCTGGATTGCACCTTTAGTGAATGGCAGGGCTACTGACTTCTTAAAAGCATCTAGAGGGTTGAGGCAGGGGTGCCCCCTCTCACCCCTCCTCTTTGTGCTACAGGCCTCTGTCCTCAGTTACTATTTAAACAAGAAGCAACAAGACCAAGATATAGTTGGCCTGTGCATAGAAAGAGGGGTTAAGAGCATCAACCACACCCTCTTCATAGATGATACCTTGTTACTAGGGGCTGCAAGTCAACTGTCTGCAAGAAAATTCAAAGAAGTGTTGGAAGATTACTATCAAGCATCGGGCAGTGAACTAAACATGGGTAAGTGTCATGTTTACTACTGGAATATCTCAGCTGCTACTGCAAGTTCCATAGCCAGATGTCTAGGCTTTGCAGCTTCAGCATCCTGGACCTCCTTTAAATACCTTGGGCTGCCCATCTTTCATAAGAGGGCTATGAGAAAGGATTGGCATCCCCAGATAGAAAAATTCAAAACAAAAATGCAGGCCTGGGGATCCTCCTGGCTCAACATTGCCAGAAAATCAGTGCTCATCAAATCTGTGCTTAGCAACCTGCCGCTATTTCAATTCTTTGTTCTTTTGGCGCCGATGGGAATCATTAAGAGGATGGAGGAGCTAATCAGGAAATTTCTCTAGAAAGGAGGCAAACATAATGAGAAGAGAATTTCTCTGGTTAATTGGGAAATAGTCTCCAGACCGGTACAGGAGGGAGGATTAAACTACAAAAATCTAAGCACACAGAATTTAACAATGGGAGCCAAACTGATTTGGAAGATCATAACACCAAAGCCAGGATGGGTTCAACTGGCGTTGTGGAGGAAATATTTCAGAGGTCAGAGACTTCGGTGCCTGGAACAGCCCAAAGACCAAAACAGATCCCCCCTCAGCACTCTAATTATTAAAATTGGCCCACTAATAAGAGACAATGCCTACTGGATACCAGGAAATGGCAAACACATCAGGATATGGGATGACAGCATAATGAATAGGCCTCCCTTGGTGAGCTCGAATCTTAGGAACAAGCTGAAGGTATGGATGGATGAAGCCAATATTAAAACGCTCTATGACATATCGAATTGGTGTGGAGACGGCTGGTCTAGCTGGAAGCCGAACAAAGTTCCATCTGCGTGGCAGTCAGATTATGATAAGTTGTTGAAGATGCTCCATGGGGCGGCTCCACTGCACGCAAGAAGAAAAGCACAATAGATTGGGGACCAAAATAGATTGGATATACGGTGGCTCAGGGCTACGCCAAAATCATGGAGAAACCTCACGTGCCTCCTAATCCGGCGCCCTGGACTGGTATTTGGAATTTCCCTACCATTCCAAAGATTGATTATTTCTATTGGCTGCTATGCCACCAAAAAATCCTAACAGATGATAGGCTTCAGAAAAGGGGATTTCTAGGGCCATCACGATGCACACTATGCAGAGAAAATCCTGAATCTGCTCTTCACCTTTCGCTGGAGTGCAATTACACATGTCTAATCTGGCATGAACTCCTTGGATCATCGAAATTTATGCCCAACTTCCCCCACTCTATCCCAGACTTGGTTTCTGGGTGGCTGGCTAGGTATCTAGGCCCAAGTCCAAAAAAGAAGATAGTCAAAGTATCATGGGCTGCTCTGCCCAAATTCATCAGCTGGCAAATCTGGTTGGAGAGGAACAGAAGAATTTTCAAAGATAAGGAACATAACTGCAGACTAGTAGCAAATACAGTGAAAGGTCAGTTAAATGAGTGGTTAAGAGACAAAAGCGATGACACAAATCTAAGCCAGCAGGATATTGAGTTTGGAGCAGCACTCAACCTCAATTTCCAAAAATCGAAAATCTCACCTATATGTCTAAAAGATTGGCAAATCAGGAAAAACGAAGAATAATTTCAATCTTGGTTGTCCAAGCAAACACTCCCCTCTCTTTTCTTTGATGGGGCAACCAAGGGAAATCCAGGATTGGCTAGAGCAGGAGGACTCATTATAAATCCAGAAGAAGCATCTATACACAGGTTTGCATGGGGACTAGGCCACTCCTCAAGCATACAAGCTGAAGTCATGGCTCTGTTTCAAGGGATCAAAATGCTTAAAGAACTGCGGCACATAGAGGCAATTGTTTTCAGATATTCCCAGGTCATCATCAATGCAATGGTGACCAACACAAATTTAGCATATCTTCGACTTGCAAGGACAATTACAAGAATTAAAGGCATGACAAAGCTCCTAAAATTGGAATTCTTTCATATCTTGAGAAACAACAACAAAGAAGCAGATGTAGAGGCAAATAAGGCAGCCCAGCAAGGTGCTGGAACTATTCTTAGAGATAATGAAATTTCTTGGGAACCAATTCCCTAAATTTTCTATGTTTTTCTATCTTTTATTAAATTAGTTTGTATGCATTCATAAGCTTGGGAAATCAGCAACAAGGGTTCACGTGAAAAATTGTAAAAAGAGGCGATTCATAAGCATATGTGCCATGTCCAGCTGGTTGGAGAGATGCCAAGAAACCAGTTTCACCTTTTGTAACTGAAATTATGGCTTTTTTCCAAATACTTAATGAAATCCCATAACCGTTTCTGTAAATAATAATAATAATAATAATCATTGATTATGTTGACAGTGTTGGAAACGACCAACATACAAGGGGTATCCTCGATATGAAGTCCCAACTAGACCTCACACTGTTTGGAGTAGGAGCCCCATCTGGATAATAAGCATGTCCACCAAAACTTAAAGATTTTCCTTGGTTGCAATAAACAACATAAGAGAGTATGCACACAACCTTTGAAACAAGCAAATAAGTTGACATTGTGAATCATACAATTGCAATGTATATAAGGTATTTTCATGGGCAAGAAGAGAGAAAGTGAGTCTTTAGAAGAAAAGCAATAGTAATATCCTAATAAAGACGCATGGGAGCATAGAAATGATCATTAATTAACCTGAAAAATAGTTCATAAGGTAACAACGATCATGAAAACAAGTAACAACACACATTCAACAATATGTATACCAAAGCCAACAAAATAGTTCATTTACTTTAGTATGTATGAACATATACATATATCGTAAACATTAAAAGAATAGTCTTACAACATCCACGAAACATGAAAGAAAGTGTGTAGGCTCTAAGAGATTCAAATATTAAGTGAAAATTCCAAGATACACAATTCCAATGATACAACACTAGCTCTAATAGTGGACCATTACACCACTACTTGCTCCTCCAAAGAATGATCTTCTCTCTTGTGTCGAGCTAGAGAAACCAAGGTGAAAATTACTTTCACTTGAGCTATGAGGGTTTATTTAAAACAATTGAGGTGACTATTCACCTCCCATATGACTCTTGACCTCCCTCATGGCTCTTGAGATCCCATGTGACTTTTGAGCTCCTACATGATTCTTGGACTTCCTAGTGACTCTTCATATTCCATATGTGACCCTTGGGCTTCCACACATTTTACATTTTCTCATTTTTTGGAAATAAAAAATTACATTCCACAAATTTGTGGCAAAATACAATGGCAACATAAGGCTTTTGTGATGACACTTTGAGAAGCCATAATTTAGAGACTATGACATAAGAATTCATTGTAATGTATCAATGCCAAGTTCCTCTCTTTACTATTATATCTCCAGTTCTTCATGATAGATCTGACTTATACTTCATCTTCACCCTCCAAAGGGTCTAGGTAATTATTGGAACCTTCTCAGTGAACATGAGCTTCCATCCCTTTTTCATGGTCCAAGATTCCTTTACTCCTACATGGTAGCATCTTTCTGTCTCATCTCCACAAGTGTCCTTCTTGTAACCTCTTCTTGCTGACCTCCTTGGTCATCTTCTTGACATGATGGGATGATAGTACCTACAAATGAAATTCACTCATGACAAGACAACATTAGTACCAAAATCACCTATTTTATATTTTTTTGCTCATGTGAGGTTGACTGTAATGGGAAAGTGCGCAAGGATTGAGGGAGAGGCCTTCTTGAGGCGCAGTGTGCTTGGTCAAGAGGTAAGGAGTGGAGGACTGGGTAATAGGAATGCATAATAGCAAGGGATGAAGAGACATGTCTATGTGCATTGCACATGTCCTGGAGCCAGATATGACAGGCTTGCTCACTTAGAATGTGTAGTGCACAGTGCTTGAGGAGAAGGGTATAGGTGTTGCATAGTTGAGCACTGCAAGGGCTGAAGGATGACCCTATTGCTCACTGAAATTGCATAGTGCATAGTGAAGGCAAGGTTGGTCTAGGAATTGTGCATAGGGCAAGTTCAGGAGACAAGGGTGGAAAGCTTGGGCACTGTGACTATGTAATGCATAGTGATTGAAGAAGGGACTCTAAGCATTGCTTAGGGTTCCACTGCAATGATAAAAAGATGACCCTACTATTCATTAGGAGTGTAGTGCATAATTATAGGTAGGGTTTATCAAGGATTGCACATTGGGTAAGTGTAACCAACAAGGTTGAGCGACTATTCTCTAAGGTTGGTTAATGCACAATGAAGGAGGTTGTCCTCAAGATGAGCACAATGTATAGTTTCAGGAGGTAAGGGCCTCGTCACTAAAGCTTAGGAATCTGTAGTGTCCAATACACTTGGCTGAAGGTTGAAGGTTGATTACTTATTGCGCAAGATGTGAGGACAAGGAAGAACTCCAAAATTTCCTAAGTGTGAGATCAGTGAGACAAGAGAGTAAGAGTAAGAGAATGCATAACAGGCCCTGAATATGATCTCACACACACACAATCACGCATATGACAAGAAGATGCACAATACCCAAATCCAACATGCATACAATGAAATGACGATAAAACAATGCTTATCACCAACTGCCAAACTTAGGGTGCATATATTTATGACACAAGTGTCGAATGCAACCAAAAGGTTCATTATGCCATGGCAATGTGTCCAACACATGTTCTTGTGATAAATAAAATCAACTAGTACAAGAGAGTGCATAAGGGATTCCTTTAGAAGATGTGCTAATAGTTGTTAATTTGGCAGCTTAGTGAAAATTCCAATCATTGGAATAGATTCTCTTTCTGAGAGGACCAATTTTGACCTTTGATGCACTATATATAGATAAGGAAAAGTGTATTTTTTAAATGAAGCCCATAATATGATGTTTGATCAGTTTGGACTGGAGGATAGATTGTCCCTCCTCCAACGCTTATAAATACAAGTCAAGGAGCCTCATTCAAAGACCATTCATCACACAATTCTCTCTCTCTTATCGAGTTCAAACTATCTTAAAATTGTAGGGCTTCTCTCACACGTATGAAGGAGATGAAGGAGAAAAAGGACAAGATTATAGGTGGTTGAAATCTAACGCCAACTACAACGTTTACCAGTGTTGACTTTGAATTTCTAGGTTAATTTTTGCTTATATTTTTTAGGGGAATTTTTGTTTAGTTAGGCCACACTTTTTGGCACAAAAATCAAGGTTTTTGACTAGGGCTGACTCGAGAAGAAATTGCAGACTTGACCACAAAATTTTCTCTCTCCTTTGACTGAGTTTGAATAGATATTCTTTTATTGTTTTGGGCTAACTTTGACCAGGAATTGAGGCAGTGTTGGAGGAATATTGACTGATATTTTGAAGGGTTGTTTGACCATTGACTAAAGGACTAGTTAAGGCACGTTGGCTGTGGTTGAATTTTTCAGAATTGCAAACTTTATGACAGTTGACTAGATTTGGCTATTGGCACATATTTTGATATTGGTTGGTAGATTTATTGTTTTGGGCTCATTGTACTCTTTGTTGAAAATTTTAAGACAATCTAATAGAAGAAGAATTTCAAAGGGTTTTCCCCCTTGTGGCATTTTCCCCTGGTCTTTGACTCTATTGATGTCTCTTGTTGATGTGTTGATTGTTTCCTTTTGTCTTTGAATTTATTGGTCTATCTTCATTTGGTATTATTTATTGGAAGAACTAATTATTATTGAAAATGTTTCTAATTGAAGAAGTGAATTAGGCTAAAGTAATTGAAATAACATAGAGCAGTGCAAAAATTAACATGGTATCAGAGCTAAGGTGAAGGACAAGCCTAAAGGAGATAAAATATCAAGTAATCATATTTTAAAAAGTTGAAGGAGCCTATCTAATCAAGTCAATATGTCTACCTCTTACTTCAAATAAAATGAGAAGTGGGTGACTCATCTAACTTTGTTGCTTGAAAAATCAGGTTGGAAATCATAGTTGATGACAATGATATCCAGGAATTTATGTAAGGAAAGCTCACGAGCCTCCGGAAAATGCTCATGTTGCTGCCAAGAACAAGTACAAGAAAGGTGAGTTAAAAGCAAAGAAACATATAATTGATTATTTACAATATCATTTACTTGCATGTGTTGTAAATTTGAAAAGTATAAGGACATGTATGATAAGCTAGCTAGCATGTATGAAGCCAATAATTTGAATGAAAACATCTCCTTGAAATATCAACTCAAATATATGAATATGAATAAAGGAGAGTCTATGTAATCCCTCATTATGAGGATATCTCTTCTTTGAGTTCTATTCCAGAGAGTTGGGGAACTATACCGGACAACGAGCTGGTGCTAACCGTTAGACTTCTCCCTCCTATTTGGTAAACCTTCAGTACCACTATAAGAAATAACAATGTTTTCCCATCATTTGATGAGCTTGGAAAAATCATTCAAGAAGAATCAAGGGTGATCTCAAGAGGTATCATACAAAAGCGTGAAGAAGGAGATCCCATTGCTTTCATCACTCATAACAAGAAAAAGAAAGGAAAAAGAGATTCATTAGGTTCAAGGAATCCTCCTCCTTGAAATTATAATAGAAGGAATGGAAGAGAGAGGTAATTTTTGCACATTGAATGCTACAGTTGTCATAGGAAAGGACATTATACTCGACATTTCCCTAAGAAGAACAGTGCCCCACAATACAACACTAGAAGAAATAATAACATGTTTAATAATCAATAAGAGGATACAATCGAAGGAATGATAGTAATGGAAGAGATGCTCCAAATGATCAGGAAGAAGACGACTGTCCTCAAAAGAAATCAAGAAATTCAAGGTATGAAAGTAATGATACTAATCAATCTAAGTACATCCTTATTTTTTCACTTTCTAGTTCCTCGCCTCCAGATATTTGGGATAGTTGGTTGGTGGATAGTGGGTCCTCTCATCATCTCTCTAGATATAAGGAGGTTCTCTCTAATTCTATTCGTGGAAAGAATATAACACATACCCAAGATTCTCCCACTTGTTGTTTTCTTTTCCACGCAGGGGGTCACAGGAGAGCTTATTCATTGGTCCAACCCTGCAACGCCCATTTTTTCTCTACACCAAGAAAACTTCTTAGTGCTCATAGACTTCATCAATGCATCTGCAACATTCTTCAAAGTGTCCACGTTTATTAGCAACACCTTTTTGTCTTCAACCATATCCCTTACAAAGTGATACTGAACATCAATGTGCTTTGTCTTTGAATGATAAGCAGGGTTCTTTGCCAAAAAATTGCACTTTGGTAGTCATAGTGTATCCTTATAGCTCATTGTACTAACCCCATACTTGAACACAATCTCTGTAACCAAACTACTTCCTTGCTTGCATGAGTTATTTCCATGTATTGTGGCTCTATAGTTGAAAGTGCCACTACAGATTGTCTCTTGCTCATCCAACTGACTGCTCCTTTAAATAAGTTAAACACATGCCCACTTGTAGATCTTATCTAATCTATATCTCTAGCCCAGTCTGCATAAACAAAGCCACAGATTTCAAAAACTCTATCCAATCCTGATCTTCCTTCGTAGCACAAACCATAATCACTAGTGCCATGCAAATCCCTGAAAACTGGCTTCATTGTTGTCCAATGCTCCTTCCCAGGTTTTGACATAAACCTACTCAATACTCCCACTACATGTATAATGTATGGTCTAGTATAGACTATTGCATACATCATGCTACCGAATGCACTTGTGTATGGAACATGGGACATGTCCTCTTCCTCTTCTTGTGTCTTGGGACATTGTTCAGTAGGTAAATTTACACCTACAGGAATAGGAACCTTCATCAGGTTACTATCCTGCATTTTAAACCTCTACAGTATTGTCTCGATATACTTCCTTTGGTTTAACCAGAGCTTCCTCTTTGCCCAATCTGGTTTAATTTCCATGCCCAAAATATAGTTTCCAGCACCAAGATCCTTCATGTCGAATTTAGTCTTCAAATCCTCAATAATTTCTTTCTCCTTTCCAATCAACAACATATCATCCACATACAAGACCAAATAAATAACACAGTCACCAATTAATTTAAAATACACACATTGATCCGCTTTTATTCTGGTGAAGCCAAGTCCCCGTATGTATGTATCAAATGTTTGATACCACATCCTTGGTGACTGTTTTAACCCATACAGAGACTTTTTTAACATGCATACCAGTTCTTTCCTTCCCTTCACTGCAAAGCCTTCAGGTTGCTTCAAGTAGATATCTTCTTCCAGATACTCGTGAAGAAATGTTGTCTTCACATGCATCTGTTCTACCTCAAAATCAAAAGTATCAACAACATATAAAAGTAATCTAATAGAAGCGACCTTGGCAACAAGAGAAAAAATATCACCAAAATCAATTCCCGACACCTGGGAATAACCTTTTTTTACCAACCGCGCTTTATATTTATCCGCCTTTCCTTCTACATTCATTTTCTTCTTAAACACCCATTTGCTTCCAGTGGGTTTCCTTCCAGCCGACAACTCCACCAGACCCCAAGCCTCATTTTTGTCCAAATATGCCATTTCATCAACCATGGCCTCTTTCCAAAGTTTTCCATCCTCTGAATCTATTACTTCCCCGACAGTTCTAGGATCATCATCAATAATAGATAAAGAAAAATTTGAACAAAAAGCAGATGGACTATACCTTTTTGGTTGCTTTCTTTCTTGAACTGATCTTCTCACAGCTAGATTTTGTGGCTCTTCATCTTCTGATTGTTGTTCTGTTGTAGAGTCTGATTCTTCCTCCTTTAGCTCAAACTCTATCTTCTCAGGTTCCTTTGGTAGGAATTAATATTTAATAACATATTTCATCTCTCTAAACACATCTCAATTGTACACAACCTTCCTTTTTTATGGGTTCCAAATATCGTAACCTTTTAAACCATCCTTATACCCAATAAAAATGCACATTTCATATTTACTATCCAACTTGGTTCTTTTCTCCTTTGGAATATGTACATATGCATCACATCCAAATGCCCTCAGATGTGAAAGAGAGGGTTTCTTACCAGTCCATACCTCATGTGGAGTCTTATACTCCAACATTGATGAAGGTGATTTATTAACCAGGTAACATGCATTCTCCACCTCCTCTTCCCAGAAGTATTGTCCTACCCCAGCACCACTGTGCTTGCTTCTTTCCTTTTCCATAAACATCCAATTCATTCTTTCTGCAACTCTGTTTTACTGAGGTGTGTATCAAGCAGTATTTTCTCATTCTATACCACACTTCTTACATAACTCTTCAAATTCCTTCTTGCAGAAATCTCCACCATTATCTATGCTCAACACCTTTACTTTTTTCTCTATCTGGTTTTCCACCAGAGCCTTAAATTATTTAAACCTGTCAAAGACTTCAGATTTATTCCTAAGGAAATATATCCATGTATTCCCTTAGAAATCATATATAAATGATACATAATACATAGACTTACCTAGTGATGGAACCGACACAGGTCCAAACACATCACTATGCACAAGCTCTAATATTCCTTTCACCCTCTTACCACTAGAGGGGAAACTCACCCAATTCTGCTTGCCATATACACAATGTTCACAGAAATCGAAATCCAGAGAGAAATTAGACATACTTTCTACCATACCATTACCATGAAGTATTCGAAGGACCTTCTCTCCAATATGTCCAAGCCTTGATGCCATAGCATGGTCTTTTCTCTAGAGACCACTAGTTTTTCTGCTCACTTTCAGAAACCATAGAACGATTGCAACCATCAATAAAAGTACTAACCAGAAGCTTGTACAAAGTTCCGATTCGAACACCCCGCATCAATACCAGTGCTCCTTGAACCATCTTGAAGGTATCTTTGTTATGAAACCAGCTCAAGAAAAGATAGAAAAGATAGATCAATGCCTTAGAATTCAGCCTCTTCGAGGGGGCAACCTCCTTAACATTACATAGATGAACAATTCTTCGATGATTCAAATGAAAAGACCTCCTCTCTATATATAGGAGTCTAAGGGGTCATAACATAATCAGAGCCTACATAACAATAATAATGTAAGGGCACA
>APFE030636843.1:176013-213503 GCA_000404065.3 Pinus taeda
GTAAAATAATTTCTTCTCAACACACTTATGACCTTTAGTGCAGTTGCTATCACAATTGTAACAAAGCCCTTTTTCTCTTTTTTCTTCCAATTGTTGTGGTGTAACCCTTGTAGGTTGTGGAAGGCTAGGAGAAACAACACTTCCATCTGTATAGTTGTGAGGGGTAGAATTCCTTGTTGCCATAATTTTACTTTCCAATATGTAACAAAGCCCTTTTACTATTTCCAATTGTTGTGGTGTTGCTCTAAAGAAGGTGTTGCTCTTTGTATCCTCATAATGTGCTATCATTTCCTCCGTGAAAATTGACGACATAACAAGTTTTTTACGAGAACAAATCCATTTATACCATAAAAATTGATCTGGTTCTAAATATGAAGATGCAATACATACCTTTTGTAACACTAGTACACCATGTAGATCAAAATATTGCTCCATCTGACGTATCCAATTTACCGGATCGTTGCCATCAAACTTCCTCATCTTGTTTTTTCTTGATTTTAAGGGCTCGATCTTGAAATGAATGTAACTCTATACTTTCAGATCTTTAAGTTTTGAAACTACGACCTATAGTAGTCCTCTGTGTCCTCTTTCCAATGCCACTAGTCTGATCCAAATTGGATTCTCCAAGGAAGAGTTATGCGAAATCTCCCACAGTGACCTGATTATGGACTAATTCAGTAAGGTGAACTTGTACGATGTGCCACAAGTCCCTGTTTCGTCTTTTGGATCTAAAAAATATATACAAGAAACTAAATTCCATCCTCTCTCTGCACCTTCTTACGAAATTTCAATCCAATGCTTAGAGAAAAAGTTATGATGATTTTCCTAGGTCACCTGTTTGGAATGTAATTCAGGAGTCTGCAAAAAGACCAACTTCCTCAGATCATATCTCCACAAATATAGCGCCAAACGCTCTGAAATTCAGACCCGAGATTCAGCGTGATTTCTTCTCAAATGGGTTTTTTTTTAGCTT
This sequence comes from Pinus taeda, assembly GCA_000404065.3. Classification (NCBI taxonomy): domain Eukaryota; kingdom Viridiplantae; phylum Streptophyta; class Pinopsida; order Pinales; family Pinaceae; genus Pinus; species Pinus taeda. The sequence goes on from APFE030636843.1 coordinate 176,987, forward strand.
CTGAAACGTTGCAGAAAAAAATTTATTGCGAAAATGCCACGATGACATGTTTGGAGCAGCGAAACCCTAGAATCCAAAGCTCTGATACCAAATGTTATGAAACCAGCTCAAGAAAAGATAGAAAAGATAGATCAATGCCTTAGAATTTAGCCTCTTCGAGGGGGCAACCTCCTTTACATTACATAAATGAACAATTCTTCGATGATTCAAATGAAAAGACCTCCTCTCTATATATAGGAGTCTAAGGGGTCATAACATAATCAGAGCCTACATAACAATAATAATGTAAGGGCACAATAATAACAATAGTGGGCTTCTATGGGGCACAATAGTAACAATATGGGCACTACATGGGTACATCAATATAATAAGTGGGTTGTACTAATAACAATAAGGGGTTACACTAGTAGTATAGGTGCCTAACAATATTTCTCAAACATTATTTTTACACCTGCGTCATTCAACTTGCTTATAGAAATCAGATTTCTAGTCAATGCAATAATATACAGAACACCCATAAGTGTTCTAATTCTTCCACCTTGCAACTTCAACTTGACTTTTTTGCGTCTAATGATTCTAGGCTTCCTGTCATCCCCTAAGAAGACATCACCACCATCATATATCTCATACTCGCAGAGCCACTCCCTATGGGGAGTGAAGAGAAAGGATTCACTTAAGTCAATCAACCATGCCTCATGATCTACATGTGTACTTGAAGAAGAAGCAAGTACACATCCCCACCTTCGTCTGAGGTGGTTTTCTCCTCTGTAGAATGAGCATCGTCAAATCCCTTTCCTTTCTCATGAGCTTTAGATCTACATTCCTTTTTGTAGTACCCTCCCTTTTTACATTTCCAGCATACCTTTATAGGTTTTCCTAGAGATTTAGATATCCCTCTAGATTTAGATCTCTCACTCGAGGACTTATTTTTTTTTAATGTTATGGGACTATCCTCATACAAAAAAGGCATCTCCATTTTGTCTCTCCATATTTTTTCGTCTCATCTCCTTCGACAACAAGGATGAGACTATTTCATCAAACATCAAGGTAGTTGTATTGCTACCTATAGCAACAATCAAACTATCCCACAAATCTAGTAGAAAACACATCAAATTGTTGCACTTATCTTCATCTGAAATTCGTATATCAATAGATAACAACTGGGTTACCAGAGTATTAAAGGCATTTAGATGCTCTGTCACTGAGTCTCCATCCTTCATCCTTAGGTTATATAATTGTTTTCGTAGGAATTATTTGTTCACTAAAGACTTAGACTGATACAAAGTCCCTAACTTGACCCGCAAATCCTTCGTTGTAGCTTCCCCTGATACATTCAATAATACTGAATCAGAGATACAAAACCATATTGTACTCTTCGAATTCTGATCCAACTTCATCTAGTCTTCTACTGACATTGTCATTTGTTTAGTACCCAAATCTACCGTGATCCACTGATCTTTATCTATCAACAGATCCTCCATCTTGAGCTTCCACAACTCAAAACTCTGACCATTAAATTTCTCAATCTCTATCTTTCCACTGCTCACCATCTTCTTTCACCACAAGAATCGATCCCACAGATCTCCCACTAAACAGGGTCTACCATAAGCCTGAGAAAAACCCCTCAGTAGAAAAGGCATCCCCTTGAAGCCAAAACAACTCTGATACCAAATGTAGATTTCAAACCTCTACAGAAATTACCTATAAACAAATTCTTAAAACAAAAAATAAACAATGACGAGAATATAAAACAAATACACAGGGATTTCCACTAGATCCCAAAACCGGGACTACCAGATTGATTTTTCATTGTGTTCATTTAAATGTTACAAAACATATATATACATGTCGAAGAAACCGTAAACCTCAATCCATTAACCCTAGATTATAAAATAATTGTATTTCCCTTGACTAGATCTACAAAATACCATGAGAATAAAACCATCATGTGCAAAACTCATGCACAAAACCATAGGTAGGTCCGCCCCTCTGAAACCCCCTTGTTGTGACCGGTACAACGAAAAGGGGGGGGGGGGGGGGGGGGTTTAGCCCCCCTATGACCCCCCCGCGCATTCGACTAGTTGTGGAAATTATAACACACACACAACATTTTTCAAGGACTTAAAGGTTTTTGTCAAAAATCAAACAAGGAGAAAAATTAAGATCTTCAATTCTAACAATGGGAGAGAGTACATTTCAAATGAATTCATATATTTTTGCAAAGCGGAAGATATCAATCAGGAGATGATTGTTCCCTATAATCCTAAACAAAATGAAGTGGTTGAAAGAAAGAATAGGCCTATTGTAGAAGTTTCGCAAGCCATGCTCCATGATAAAAATTTGTCGAAGTTCGTTTGGGGAGAAGAAACAAACATAAGAGTATACGTTCAAAACAGAGTGCCTCATCAAGCATTGGACAAAAAGACTCTCGAAGAAGTATTCACAGGTGTCAAGCCTGATATTGGTCACCTTTGTATATTTCCATGTGGTGAAAGACAAAAGAAACAAGTTCGAAGCCACTGGAATGAAAGGTACATTTGTTAGGTATTGTGAAGATTCCAAAGCATTTAGAATATATATTCATGTTTGAAGGAAGGTTGAAATTAGTAGGGATGTAATTTTTATGAAGATGTTTCCCATGGGAATGCAAGGGACCTTCCTTCGCATCCTCCTCTTGAGAAGGAAAATGATGATATGGATATTTTAGAAGGTCCTTTTGTGCCTGGATCTGAGAGAGACATTTTTGATGATCACATGGATCCCTTGGATCCTCGTCCATGTGATCCTCTTGCTAGGAAGAGGCCACTTTGGCTTTGTGACACATTATAGTATGTCGAGATACACAATCCCACCAAAGGGACTTTCAGAGAAAGTAAGAAGTCGTGCAAGTACCAGGGATATGTTGTAGCGTTGAGCAATATGATTCAAGTTGAGCCTCCCACCTTTGAATAAATCATGAAAGAACAAGTCTGGAAGGATGCTATGGAAAAATAATATGAATTAATTATGAAGAATAACATATGGGATGTTGTGCTGAGACCGAAGGGGAAATCTATCGTGACTTCAAAATGGATATTCAATATCAAGCATGGAGCCGATGGAAGTATTGAGAAATATTAGGCAAGGTTCATGGAAAGAGGATTCTCCCAAAAAGAGAAAGAAGATTATGATGATGTATTTGCTCCTTTGTCCCGATACACCACCATTCGTTCGATAGTTTCCCTTACCGCAAGTCAAGGATGGACTCTTCATTAGATGGACATGAATATGACATTCCTCCATGGCATGTTACAGGAAGAATTCTACGTTGAGCAACCACATGTATTTGAAGTAGAGGATTGAAAGACACATGCTTACAAGTTGAAGAAGGCATCGTATGGCTTAAAGCAATCCCTTAGAGAATGGTACATTTGCATAGATAACTACCTAGTAAAGCTTGGATTCACTAGAAGTAATGTCGATCCCAACCTCTACTTCAAGATAGTCCAAGGTATGAAATTGATTTTAGTTTTATATGTTGATGATTTATTTATGACAAGTAGTGAGCCCTTGATGTTTAAGTGTAAGAGGGAGTTGGCCTTTAAATTTGAGATGAAAGACCTTGGACTCGTGCACTATTTCCTAGGCCTTGAGTTATGGCAAAAGGTCCGATGAGATTTTCCTTTCATAGGGAAAATATGTCATGATTTTTTTGAAGAGATTTGAAACGACAGAATGCAAGTCTTTGCCCACACCAATGGAAATGAATTTCAAGAAGCTGCATGGAGAAGTTGCAAGACCATATTTGGAAAATCCATCCGATCATAGATAGTTGATTGGGGATTTGATGTTCTTAGTGAATACTCATCCGGACATATGTTATGTAATGAACACATTGATTCAATTCATGACCAAGCCTCTGCATGCACATTGGATTTTTTCCAAACATATTTTGAGATACTTGCATGGGATGATCACCCTTGATTTGAGATATTCTTACGGAGATGTTCAACTTCATGGATATACTGATGTTGATCAGGCATGAAATGTTATTTATAGGAAGAGTACTTAGGCTATTGTTTTAGCCCTGGATCTACCGTGATATCATGGATGAGCAAGAAATAAAAGTTTGTATCTTTGACTATCACCGAGGAAAAGTATATTGTTGCTAGCATGGCTAGTTGAGAAGAAATTTGGTTGAGGAAGCTCTTTGGAGAGTTGTTTAAATAGGTACTAGACACTTCAATGATATATTGCAACAAAAAAAGTTGGATCCGGTTGGTAGAAAATCTCATATTTCATGACAAGTCTAAGCACATAGAGAACATATATCATTACATTCGATACATGGTGTAGAGAGGACCCATTAAAATCCATCACATATCAATAGATGAGTAGATAGTAGATATTCTCACCAACGCTTTACCAAAAGGGAAGTTCTTGGTATTTAGAGAGCAACTTAGACTAATGGATGTGACTCCTCCTAACAAATGGATTCGTTGATCGAGAACACTAAGTATAGCACTTCTCCCCTTGTTTTATCTCCAAAGGAAGGAATGGAGTGTTGAGGGATCTTTGGAAAATAAGATATCTCCCCTATTTGTCACCCATAAGGTGTGTGTAATCCTAGTTTATTTTGGCAAGTTGGGTATCTCCCCCTATCTTGGCCTAGTAGAGTATACCCCAGTTGGAATCATACCCATAAGCCGAGCTTGTTGGGATCATCCCTCCCTGTCTGGCCAACAGGTTGAACAGGATTGGGGGTGTGTGATACTTACCGTTGGTAAGTCAGGTATCTCACCCAACCTCAGATTAAGATGCAAGTTTTCTACCACATGACTCTTGAGGGTCATTGTTGGGAATATCTATAGGCAATAGGATGGATGTGATCCTTACCTCTTATATAGAAAGTGGTATATCTCCCATTAACTGCATAATGGAATGGTTGTGATCCTTGCTTGGTAATTTGTATCTCACCTATTTCTCAATATAGGGTGGAAGCCATATGCTTCCCTATGAGATGACTTAGGGTGAGAGTGTCCCATAGAACCTTCCCCACTATCATAGACATGAGATGAGAGTGTCCCATAGGACCTTCCTCATTGTCCCGAGAGGGTGGTATTTGTAGCTCCCATATGATTCTTCTTATTTAGATTCGAGAATGTTTCAACATATAGAGTTGAGATGAGATGGGACATGATTTAATGACAGGATAATTGCGATGATTACATGATGCAGTTAGAATTACTCCCTAGCTGAGAGGGAATGTTAATTTGGTAGCTCAATGACAAATTCCAACCATTGGACTAGATTCCTCTTTCCAAGAGGACCAATTTCGACCTTTGAAGCACTGGATTCAGATAAGGGAAAGTGCATTTTTTAAATGAAGCCCACAATATAACATTTGATCAAGTAGGCTTAGAGGACAAATTATCCCTCCTATAACTCCTATAAATACAATTCAAGGAGCCTTATTTGGAGACCATTCATCAAACACTTCCCTCTCTCTTCTTGGGTTAGATCTATCTAAAACTTGTAGGACTTCTCTCATATGTGTGAAGGAGAAAGAGGACAAAATTACAGATAGTCAAAATCCGAAGCTAACTGCAACTTTGACCAGCACCAACTTTGACTTTCCGGGTTGATTTTTAGTTCAATATTTTGAGGGAATTTTTTTTTGGGTAGGCTGCAATTTTTGGCACAAAAACCTATTCATTTGACTTGGGTTAACTGCAAAATAAACTTTAGACTTTGATCGAGTTTTATTGGAGCAATTGAGGCCGAGTTGGAGGATTGTTGACCAATATTTTGAAGGGTGGTTTGCTCGTTGACTGAAGGACTAGTTAGGGTAGGTTGACTGTTGTTGACTTTTTCAGAATTGTAGACTTTATGAAAGTTGACCAAATTTGACAATTGGTACATATTTTGATATTGGTTGGTAGATTTATTGCACAAGTAAAAAATTTGACTTTGATATTATTTTGGGCTCATTGTAATCTCCACTAAACTTTTGAAGACAATCTAATAGAAGAATAATTTCAAAGGGTTTTTCCCCTTGTGGGGTGTTCCCCTAGTCTTTGGCCAAATCAGTGTCTCCTATTGATGTGTTGATTGTCTCCTTTTGTCATTGCATTTACTGTTCTATCTTCAGCTACAATTATTTATTGGAAGAATTAATTATTGTTGAAAATATTTCTAATTAAAGAAGTGAATTGGGATAAAGTAATAAAAATAGCATAAAGCGGTGCAAAAATTAACAATAGTGTTCTTAACAAGATATGTGAAAGTAAGCAAAAATGACACATGCAAGATTGAAGGCAACACATGCGAAAACAAAACAAAACACAAGTGACATGCAAGAATGAAAGAAATAAAAAGAGACACTTGTGAAAGATAGAGAAAGAAAAAGCGACACATGTAAGAGCAAAAGAAAGAACAAGTGCCACTTGCAAAAGCAAAAGAGACAGTTGAGAAATTCACTTGGAAGATGGGGCATCTACAACCATCGGTGAGAGAATACTCGTTGTACTCCAAAAGTGCACATATATCAAAAGCGAAATATGAATATGAAAATGAGCTATGGATTGGACTCTTTATTTAGGGAGAGTGAACATGCAATTAGGGTTAATATTTATGAGTGCGCTTAGTGCATGTCTGGAAATTAGGAGTCAAAATTCAATTGACTACCGCTAAGAGTTGTGAAAATATTGATTTGAAGAAGTATGCTCTGACTGTTAATAAATATTGTGCAATCACTATCTGCAGAGGATACCCTTACATTGTCACTAGGAACTACGCAGACACTGTGAGCAAGGATTGCACAATGACTATGAGTAAGGATTGCGTAGTGAATGTGAGCAATGATTACATAGTGACTGTGACCAAGGATTTAACAATGTTGTGATCAAGTATTACACAATGAATATGAACAAGGATTGCATAACACTATCATTATGAAGTGTGTTTAGCATATCTTGAGAGTGTGCTTGTGAAGACATCATGAGTTCGGCATGTGAAAACAAGTAGTTTGACACTTAGGATTCCTAAAGGAAGACTTGAACACTTAGTCGCATGACCAATCATGACCTTAATGGCTTGAAACAAAATATGGCATGATCATAAGGAGGCTCCAAAATTTGAAGGTGGGAAAATTTTTGGAGTGGGTTGGAGCAGCTACAACACTTGGCGACACACTACAAGAACCCCAACTTCTTTGTTTAGGTCTAACATTAACCTCGAGGTATAGCCTTCTATAAGTATTGTCTCATCCTATTGATTACCCTAGATTCCTTACTTAGCCTGGTTGGAGATGCAATCCCTTCTATTCCTCTTGTCGACTTAACACATTTCATAATACTAGTCAACTTCAGTTGTTTCGAATAGGGAGTAGGACTATATGATATTTGTGAGCTTAATATGTTCATATTTTTATTATCTTCTATGGTGTTGCTCTGCTACTAGAAGGCATGTTCAGTACCCTGATGAAGTCACTTGAAGGAATCACAAGCATTGCTTCGCTGCCAGCGAGCCTGTTTAGTACCCTGGCAAAGTTGCTTACTTCACCTCTCTGTGTAGGGAGCCTTTCTCTTCTTTCACCCTTTATTTATTTTATTACTTTATGCTCATTGGAATTTTATCGATGTTTATGTCACCATGAGTGAAAGAGGGATGTTGAATCATTCTATGAGAAAGAGAGGTTGTTCCTTGTTTTGCCGGGACTCTTATATATACACCTCTGAAATTAGTATGCTCACTTGATTTTTTCTTGGTTTCCATTCTCTCCTCGTCTAAGCTAACATGTTAAATACAATCAATATAAAATTTGATTCAAGGAAATAAGATCCCATTATAGATATGAGCATCATAGACCTGCTTGAGCTTTGAATTAGGATGAAACATATTTTCCATACATGCATCATTGCCCTTAAAAAGATATTTAGGCCCAATCAAAGAAGTAGAAAAAATATAACCCAAGCGTTGTGAGTTGTCACAATTTCCCTTTCGACTTTTTCCACATTACCATAGAGGCAAACATGATGACTTTCATACACGGTCTTATTAAAACAAAACATGAACAAAGACACGAAAAAAGGACATAACATAAAAGAGAAAAAATATGAAAGCAAAGACTAGCAAAGGGAATGCAAAGAAAAAAACTCAAATGAGAAAGGAAAAGTGAGAACAGTGTTATAATGCGATGCAAAAGTGACTAGAATACAAATAAGTAGAAGAAAGAAACTAAATCTAAGTCCTAATATGCCTAAACTAGAAGGTCAGGATTATGTGAAATCAAATTTCTAATGCAACCATATATATATATATACATATATATATATATATATATATAAATATATATATGATCAACAAAAATATAAAATAATGTGGAAAAATAAAAATACTTTCTTGAATCACTTGCATACAAAGATGAAGGTCGCATATGGAAGCAGAAAATTTTGTTATAACAACTTGCTTTAATTAGTGTGCAACCTTACCTTGTTGATTATAACAATGACCATACAAAGCTTAAAGGTTGCTCGTGAATGTACATTCATCAACGTTTTCAATCTTAGAAAGCATCAAGAAAGGTCAAAATTTATTATTAGCAACAAAGCTTTCCAAGTATGATTCTTACAACCATTCGACGATTGGATCACGGTATTCAGAACAACCCATTTGAAAACCCTGAAATTATTGGGAGAATGAAATTTCAATCAATGTAATCGGATCATGAGGAAAATATTGCAAAGAAAATATAAACTAATTTCATTTAGAAACCTTGTCAAGATAGTGAGGACTTGACATAACCATCAAAAAAAGTTGAATTTCCTCAACTATTCGACAAGTATTAGAATAATGAAATGATGAATCATAAAGATCAATGGGTTTGACAAGATCAATCGATGTAAACCAATTTTCATAAGAAGTACCAGTGGAAAAATGATTAATTGAGTGTCAATTGTTAGAACCAGTGTGATGATCAAATTGGTGGATTGGCATATAATATTTTCAATTCTCCATTGGCTTCCTTTGTGTCTCATTACATATTAGACCAGCAATATGAGAGCTTGGGGAAATAAAAACAATTATTGGCATAGAAAATCCAAGAAACAAATTAGGATACTAGGATAACAAAATATTAGAAGCATGTGTCAAATCAAATCTAGTTTCATATCAACATGAGGATTTTGATCTGCTAAATTATTCAAGCATTGAATGATACTCAAAAGGATTGATTGTGTTTGAAAAATAATTAACAACATAACATACACTAGAGAGATAAGAAGTTGTTTATTCACAAAATAATTTGATAGGAAGGAATATTTCAGCCAATGATAATCTCTATCTTGATAATAAAAGTGATAGGCTTCAAAGTTGTGTACATCTAAGAAAGATATGCATTCCAACCCTAGGTTAGATACAAGGGATTTTCCTGAAGAAGAATTATCCAAACATGAATCTTTCACCCAATTAGAAACTTTATCTTGAGTACTAAGATAATCAACTTGAAAACATTGAATCCTTCAAGAGTGAGCTTACATCTAGTGAGACAATGTTGATGAACGAATTATGCGAGAAGATCTAAATCTAACCTAGTTCGAGGACCTCATCAAGATTGTGGAACCTAACAAAACCGTTAACAGAAACTGAAGTGCCTCGACTTCCCAATGAGTCCCAGAACTTTCGAATATTGAGTGATTGAATTTTGAAATCATGGTTAGGTTAGATTTGTTGTGAAGATAACTATCATCAATTATTTTAGCAATATCATTATGAATCGAATGGCAGTTGTTGGAATCAATAGTTTCATCGGATGTCTCAACATCACCAAGTAGATTACCTAAATTGTAAGAAAGATGTTTAATGATTACCACATCATCTACATCGTGGGTAGCCTTACCACCTTGTGTGGACTTGAGATCTAATTCATCAAAATGTGAATTGGAAGAACATGATATATAATTTGATTCATTACACACAACTTGACAAAAGGGTTGGTGAGCTAAGGAAGAAATTCCTATGAGAAACTCTTCTATGATAAGATTAAATTCTAGATCCAAGCCTTGAAAATCCAAATCTTCTTGAGAAACCAAGAGATTGAAAGATGTACCTAGGCAGTCATCACCATGTATATCAATGGATTCATTGTCTTCAGGGTGATAACTTCCCAAGGGTTCATTTTGGTTGAGCAATTCGATCTCACTTAATTGATTACCGAAATCATGAGATTCTTGATCAGCCAGGAATGTAGAAGCATCATTTTGACATAGAGGAATTTGAAAGAGGGAAGAGATATTAAAAGTGTCTTCTTCCTTTTTCTCCCCTACTTGTGAGATATGACTAGCTTGTACTCGATCACCATTTGAAACAACATATCAATAATCAAGTGTATATGGAGCAATTGCTGATGGAGCGGATTGATCAAACGAATTGAGGTACAAATAGCCATGAGATATAAAAGAGGATGAAATTTATCCCTTGAAGAATAAATATTCTCAATCAAATCAAAGTCAAGATTTGAATTATGTGCATTAATGTCATCTAGAGGAATCAAGGGACCAATCTTCCCCTTAGGCTCCATTGATTTATTAGAACATACAATGTTTTGTTAGATGGGATCTTCATCATAGGAAGGGTATAAAGGCGGGATAAGTGGATCAAAAATTTGATTTTGGGATTTCCAAACTTCAACAACAAGACTATAGTCTACCTTGTTTGGATATGAAAATGGAGGAGGAGAAGGGACAAAAAGGGTAGAGAAAAATCAATTAGGGATTTATATTCAAACTATTTCAAGGATATTAGAACCAAGCATTTAAACTTATCACTCATGAAATCCCAATCAACATCTTCCTCAAAAAAATCATAGCAAAGGTGAAGAAATCTCTCAAGAAAGTCCTCTAATGATTCATCGGGTTTCATTCTAGGCTAATTGATCCTTTTATATACATATTGGTAATCATACCTGTCAAAATCTTCATGGAGATCCTTAAAAAGTTTCTCAAATGAATGAATAGAAGCAATTGGTAATGCATGCCACCAACATTTGACATGACCTTCAACTGTGAGGGTGAACAATCTGGTCATGACGTCCTTACAATGTATTCCATTAAAATACAAAAATAAAAAAATCGAATCATATGTCCAAGCACAGTTACTTCGCCCTCACCATTGAATTTAAACTAAGACAAGTCATGAATAATTTCCTTGGGGATTGCAATATTAAGTTCTTTTGAAAAACATCCTAGGATTATGATTTGGGGATGAGCCATTTCAAGATCAAGATTCAAAATAGACTCAACGGGATCAGCTTGTCATCTAGCCTTCCTTCTAGCATCAATTGTTGATAGTATAGGAAATCACTAACATACAGGGGGTCCCTCGATATGAAGTCCCAACTAGACCTCACACCATTTGGAGTAGGAGCACCATCCAGATAAGAGGCCCGACTACCATAACTTAAAGATTTTCCTTGGCTGCAATAAACAACATAAGAGAATATGCACACAACGTTTGAAACAAGCAAGTTGACATTGTGAAGCATATAATTGCAATGTGTATAAGGTACTTTCACAGGAAAGAAGAGAGAAAGCGAGTCTTTAGAATAAAACTAATAGTATTATCCTAATAAAGACACACCGAAGTATAAAAAGGATCGTTAATTAACTTGCAAAATAGTTCACAAGGTAACAACGATCATGAAAGCAAGTAACAATGGACATTCAACAAGATGTATAACAAATCCAACCAAATAATTCATTTTCTTTAGTATGTATGAACATAAACATATATTGTAAACATTAATATAATAGTCCTACAACATCCATGATACATGCATGAAAGTGCGCCAACTCTGACAGGTTCAAATATTAAGTGAAATTTCCAAGATACACAATTACAATGATGCAACACTAGCTCCAATAGTTGAACATTAATTCATTGCTTGCTCCTCCAAAGAATGATCTTCTCTCCTATGTCGAGCTAGAGAAGCCAAGGTGAAAATTCCTTTTGCTTGATCTATGAGGGTTTATTTATAACAAATGAGGTGACTATTCACCTCCCATGTGACTCTTGACCTCCCTTGTGGCTCTTGAGCTCCCATGTGACCTTTAAGCTCATACATGACTCTTGGACTTCCTAATGATTCTTCATATTCCATGTGCTACCCTTAGACTTCCACACATTTGGCATTTTCTCATTTTCTGGAAATACAAAATTACATTCCAAAAATTGTGGCAAAATACATGGACAACATAATACTTTTGTGACAACACTTTCAGAAGCCATAATTTGGCGACTATAACATAAGACTTCATTGTAATGTAGCAATGCCAAGTTATGCCATTTTTCTTATTCATTCTAAGACCATTATACCTAATAGAATGTAAACACTAGGTCATCCTTGTTTAAGATAAAATTGTTCTCTTTGGCATATTGGTTCATTTAACCCAATTACTTAACTCATCATGGGGACAAAAGTTGTTGGAATTATGTCTTTCAGAGTTTCAGCTAGCTGACATTGGTATTGATGTCAACCCTATGCAGTCTAGTTGATGTATTGATGCCCACATTGTAGTAAGGTTACAACTAGTTATGTTGACATTGATATGGTTCTGTTGGCATTGATGTCAACCTTTGATGTAAACATTTTGATGATGTATCATGTTGGCAGTATGGTGTTCATGGAGGAGTTGTCTTGTGTTGGCATGTGTTGGCATTGATGTCAACCTTGTGTTCGCTTCATAGTGCATTGATGTCAACTTTGTGATTCCTTGTTATGCATTGATTAGAGGCATTAGAGATGTTGCTATAGGTGATGGAGATGTTGATGGTGCTCATGTGCTAATGATGGTTATGTTCTTGTTCATGAACTAGTGTTAGAACTTGAGTATGACTTGTTGCAGTTGTGTGATTGGCTTTATGATGATGGTGATGAAGATGTTATACAATGTTGTTGTAGGTCTATTCAGATGTGTTGTGGCTTGTGAAAGTGTTTGAGGAGAGTAGAGGAGTTGTTTTCAGTCATTTCAAATCTGATTTGTTGGCTTCTAGGTCAACTTGGTAGTGGCAGTTGGGAGACATGTCTAGCCTATTTGTAGAGGTGTCAAAGGACTTGACAAAGGTTTGAAGGCATGTACGAGAGGTGATGAAGGTGACAAAATATGTGGCAAAGTTTCAGAGCCAATGATATTATGTTTTTCCTTACACTCTACCCCAACTACAAGGATGCAGGCTCATGCCTGTAGTTGGAAGACTCCAGCCGAAATTTGGTAGGCTTTTGAGTGCGGTTATAACCAAAATATGCTAGTTTTGTGGATGCAGTTGAGGCTTAGAACGAAATTTCCTTTGCAATCCTCGTGCACATTCAGAGTATTTTGATATGGAATTTCCTATAAGGTTATAAACTAATTGTAAAAGGTAAAAATTGGTTGGAAAAGTCCTCCTATAGGTGTGAATGGCTTAAGTGCAGAAGTAGTGGTGATAATGGTTGGACTTCATCAACTTTGTGCACTCTTAATCCCAGGCCAAAAGTGGATTTCACACCTAATGTTTTATGTTTTTCATTTTGAAGTTGGGTTATGATTGGTTGAGTGAGTATGTAAGAGAGAAAGTGTAGAGAAGTAGAAGAATGTTTTAGACCTAGTGGAGAGTTTAGACACACTATGTATGAGTGCTAATGGAAACATAATGAGCATACCTAATTGGAAAAGTACAATATTGATGAAAAACTTTAGATTGGAGATCAGAGATGCAGAGAGTTGTAGCAGAGTTTGTTGATAGAGATGGAGATCTTGGTATAGCTCCAGGTTTGTGACTCTCACATTTGTTTTGCAGGTGCTGCTAGTGCATTTGGAATATAGCCATTGTGTTTTATGTTGTTGATTACATTTTGCAAAATTTATATTTTGGAGTGACGGTTTGATGTTATGGCTGTGTGTGAGATTTATTTTTGTTGCTAGTGATTATGTTATTCATATTTGATGCATGTATTGGAGCCACTATTTTTCTTGAGTGGAGAGCATATGTTTGTCGTGTTTTTATTTTTGTTGATGGTGTCTTTCTACTGAAGATCATATTGCAGACTTGAATTGGAGTTGGGTAGAGTGTCTTGGATCTAGTATGAAAATATATGAACTGAGGTTTGCATAGAGTAAAGGTGTAGTGACTTCATGAGAGTGGAGCAGTGATTCTGTAGCACTAACGAAAGAAACAATTTCTCCATCCAATCGAAGTTGGATAGTCCAATCAGAGTTAGGTGAGGATCATTGATCGTGGTGGATTTTAGTGGATGGTGGTCCATAGATCCATGTGAGAACAAAGTCTTCTGAGTTGATAAGTAGAATTGAGTCTCCTAGCTGATGGGGGTCAACTGATTGTAAACGAGGTTGAGTCTCCTAGCTAATGGGAGTCAATGAATCTATGTAAAAGACCATTTCTTGACATAAGAGAGATTCAAAGTAGTGCAACAACAACAAGGTGTTGAGCGTGGAGCATGATTGTTCAGAGGTCTTTGTTTCAACCGGATGTATACCCCAGGAAGTTTGTACACCCCTCCATGCGGGGGAGTGCGGGGGGACTTATCCCCCCCCGGCGGTGGTTTGGGGGGGCTGATCCCCCCCAACTAGGGGGTCCAGGGACCAGCGGTCCCTTGGTGAGGGTTTTGGGGGCAGCGCCCCCAAAGCTAAAAACATATGTAAAATTGCCTTATAAAAGTATAGTAATTTCTAGTCAATCTGGGTTGTTCATTAGGCGAATGATCTGACGGTAGAACTTATGTTTAGTTTAGGGTTTTTTGCCCTAGAAGCAACCCCTCTCTTTGTATGAGGGCATTGTATTTGAGGCTGTGTAATAGATGTGTATTCTCCGAGCGAGAAGCAGAGAGGTGAGATTGTGAGAGAAAACAGAGGATATTATAGCAGATCTGCTGTAGGTTGTGTCTCTTCATTTTGCTGGATAATAGAAAGGAAGGACTGGCTGTTCGGGGTGGACGTAGCCCAAACTGGGTGAACCACGTATATCTTTGTCTCTCTTGTTTTATGTGTTTTCTATGTTTATATTTCTGCAATATTTTATGTGTTCCATTGCTTCGTAATATATAATTTTCTAACACAAGGGTGCTTTTCTTTTCTTTTTTCCGGAAGGGTTTTCCACCAGATATCTTGTGTCTTATGTGTGATGATTTGTTTGTGCATTGATGCATTGTTTATTATTGCTCACATGATTGTTCTGGTTTAGCTGCTTACATGGTTATGTGCTCATGTAAATTTTTAGTAATTGTTTTGATATTGTTTAATGAGTTTTTGGTTAATATATGCATGATTTAGTAGATAATTTTTATTTGGTGAAAATTTCTAAGAAGACAATACTAATTCATCCTCCCCCCCCCCCCCAAAATAGTGCTCAATATTTTCAACAATAGCTTCTTACTCTTCCTGCTAGGTGTTTGCTCATCATGACTAAAAGTCAACTTATCACAAAATATATTTCCTTTGCCAAAAATAGACATTTGTTATCCTTAAATATTAAACCTTTTCCCCAATTTATCATTCATTGTTCCTCCCCAATTACAAATTTTCATAACTTCCTATCTTAATAATGTATAATTATTTAAGTCATCACTATGACCCTTTCCAATCATACTTAGTCATCATTCATGCTATTCGATCCACTAATCAATGTTGAGAACGACACCCCTTCACTTCCTCATACTAGAAGTCCATATTGCCATGCAAAAAAGCTTATGTTCCTCCCATTGATCAATTTTGCTATGCATTCTCTATGTTTATGTTTTCTTCCAAAAGTCCAATTATATACACCTCCATAATCTATTCTACTTGTTGTATCCTTATATTCTTCCTCTCATACTGTGGTGTTCCAAAATTAGACGCTTCCAATAAACAACAAAATCATTACAATGGAAGGATTAATTTGGAAGTACATTAACTTTGACATAGCTTCTTGGAATAATAAACCATCAATGAATTACTTCTAGAATGATGATATATTAATGCAATACCATATCACTGTTTTCTCCTATGTGATTCCTAATGCTTAATGGGGACCTTAAGCCCATTATGTTTTCCACTGAATACCACTTGGTCTCTTTTATCATCGATGTACCCTTATTTTTGATGAATTGAGAATTTACCCCCTTCACTTTCATTACCTAAATTTTCTCTCATTCGAATAATGAGGGTTTTCAGAGTTTTCTCCTTAATACACGTATTGGTGGTCGAAATTTTGAATCTAGTAGCAACATCCATAATTAGGACAAAAAAAAGTGCCAAATTATATGTGTGTGTGTGTTTTTAATATTACACATATACGTATGTAGAGAACTGAATTAGTTGTCTTATTATATATATATATATTATATATATATATATATATATATATATACATATTCCCGTGGAAAAAGTCGTAATTTCTATTAGTTCGTAAGAAATTACATTCTGTAGATGCCTAAGCATATGCATAATGAGGTTGGTAGCCTCCCAGATATAGCAAATGATTGTTGTTGTGACAACAGCAGCCATGTACAAAAAATAAAAATAAAAAATTTGTCTTCTGCCTGCACGCAGGGAGTTCATAAGATCTCAGAGAGATTTTGCAAAAAACCAAGGATAAACATGAGCTGTTTTGCAGAGATATGCTCCACGCAGGGAGGCCATCTGGGTCCATACAAAAATAAACCAAAACCCGTGGGTCAAATAAAACTTTTGAAGAAAAAACAATCGATTTGTTGACTGTCGCAGAGTTCTGAGATGAAGCTGTGGTAGAACAGTAAGATAAACAGTAGATATATCCAGCGGTTTTCGAGAAAACCACTGAGCCAAAAAGAAACTGTGAGTGGAAAACAATCAGCAGTATGGTTATGTCTCCTGGTGAGGATGCAAATCTACAAACGGCCTATGGTAATATTGGTGGAAGGTTCCATCCACTTTTTCCTGTATCAACCAGTCCTGTTCCTGCCAGTGCGCTGCCTCCTTTGATAGGTGGTCTGCCCCTGAGTTGCGCTCCCTGTAAATGTGTTGACAAACAAATTTATCAAAAGTTGCTGAAAGCCTATGAGCCTCTTCCAAAATGTGTCTCAAAGAAAAAGCAGAGCAATTAGATGTTCTATTGAGCCAATTACAGACAAGTTTTGAGTCCCCAAACAGTTGTAGCTTTGTGCAACGTTTCTCAAGGGCAAAGTGGATGAGGTGTTTGGCCGTGGTGAGCTCAGCAAAATTATTTGTACCCCTCCCCAGGTGCATTTGGATCTTAAAGCGGTGGTCGTCCCTTAGGTAGAGTATGGCCCCTCCCCCATAGCCTTCTTCTTGTGCTGAACCGTCAAAGTAGGCCCAAGGGTATGATTTATCAATGAGCTTAGGTCGGATGGTTCTGGGAGGAGTCTGTGGGGGGTATTCGGGGAGGAGGCCGAAATCGGCAAGGACATGGGTTCTGATGGCAGGCCAGAGGGGATCCTTTCGGTCAAAAATGGCCCGGTTCCTCATCGTCCAGATAGCCCAGCACATTAGGAGGGGTATGTTCCAGTCTCTATCCTTGTGCTTCTCTAGCCAGTCCAGCCAAGCCTCTATAATGGATCTCCCTTGCCATTGGTGTAGGGAAAGAGAAGATGAGGAGATGAGGGTCCATTGCTCGATGACAATAGGGCAGGACAGAAATAAGTGTTCAGTGTCTTCCTCATTGTTCCTACAGAGGTGACACCAGAATGGCCCATGAAAAGATCGCCTCATTAAATTTGAGCTCGTGGGGATTTTGTTGAAAAGGATGTTCCATATAAGAATTCGTGTTCTGGGTGCTGCTTTGAGCTTCCAAAGTGCTTTCCACCAGTGCTGAACGTTTTCTGGCTGGACATGCTACATGAGCTTTAGGTAGCCTTCCTTGGGGGAGTATTTTCCATTTTTTGAAAAATCCCATACAACTTCATCTTCTTCTTCCATTATCCTGATGTGTGCTTGTGTGAGAGCTTCCGTGAAATCCTCCCAATCTTGCCTCCAGTGTCCCGGGATGTGAGGTTCTTGTGTTGTCTTCCAAGCCTGCTGGAAGAGGGTGGAGTTTGCCTGATCTGCAATGTTGGATATATGAGTAACTCCCTAGTTCTTTAGGAGAGAAATCAACTGTGCTGGAAGTCGATGGGTGTTTCCACATCCGATCCAGGGATCCACTCCTATACGAACGACGTTCCCCTGATGTATACACCATGTTAGGCCTTCCCGAATGAGGGGGAGGGAGTTTAGTACTGCTTTCCATATGTTGGATTTGCTACTGCTTACCCTGTGTTCCCTGCAGATCCAGTCGAAAGTGTTTTCCGGGGCAATGTACTTATCATATACTACTCTTGTCCAGAGGTTGTGCGAGGTGATGAGTTGCCATCCTAGCTTTGCTGCTAGTGCTTTTGCAAAAAAAATCCAACCTTTTTATACCCCATCCTCCCCATTTCTTAGGCCTCGTTATTGCGTCCCATTTTACCCATGCGAAGAGATTCCCCTGCTTGTTCCTCTTCCATAGGAATCTGCTGCATATCTTTTGCAATCTGGCTAGGATTCCCCTGGGTATCCAGGCCAGAGACATCCAATATACCGGTGTTGCTTCCAACACTGCTTTTATGAGAGTGAGTCTTCCTACCCGAGTAAGGCACCTGTTTTACCACACATTCAACCTCTTTTCCACCTTAACAACTAGCCAGATCCAATTAGTGATTTTGTATCCCCCGGGTTTTAGTCGAAATCCTAGATATTTCAACCCTTCCTCCATGGGATGTGTAGAGAAAGGAAACCGGCGAAGTGTGAAATGTACTTCAAGTTGCAAGCATCCTATAGCTATGAGGGTGGATTTGTGTACATTTATGATCATGCCTGTAGCCTTCTGGAAGAGGTCGAAGACATTCTTTAAGGCAGAAGTGTCAGCCATGCTGCCATTTAAGAATATGAGCACATTGTCTACAAATAGGAGGTGGGTGAGAGAGCAATTTTCCATTATTTTTATACCTGTAATTCTGCCCCTCCTGTGTTCTGCCCCTATCAGTCTACTTAGCCCCTCCATGACAAGCAGGGAAAGTAAAGGTGATAGAGGGCATCCCTGCCTAAGGCCCCTTTTGGCTGTGAAAAAAGGAGTGGTAGTTCCATTAAGGAGGACATTGTAAGGCACATCAGAAATACAACTCATAATCCATTTGATGAACATATAAGGGAAGCCCAGATGAGTGAGGAGCATGCGAATGTAGAGCAGGCTTGCTCTGTCGAAAGCTTTGGAGAGATCCACTTTTAAGATCATACCCTTCAGCTTCTTACTCTGCACTGAATGAAGGAGTTCTTGTGCAGTTCCAATGGCTTCATGGATCTGGCAATGCTAAAGGAAGGCAAACTGTTCAGGGGAAATGTGTGCCGAAAGGATGGGCTTGAGTCTATTAGCTAGGATTTTGGCCATGATCTTATAGAGGCAATTGCACAGCGAGATGGGCCGAAAGTCGTTGAAAGAGGCTAGCTTGTCAAATTTAGGAATGAGGGCAATGGAAGTGGATTTGATGGTCGTGGGGATTTTTCCATTGAGGCAGCAATGATTGATTACTTTGAGGAGGTCCTGACCCAGTAGGTCAAAAAAGCAAGATAGAATTCTATAGACCAGCCGTTAGGTCCTGGGATTTTGTCTCTTTGGAAACCCCGAATAGTAGCCTCAATCTACCCTAGCGAAACCTCCTTGTTGAGTTCCCCTTCTTCCCTTGCATCCGCAAACCTGGGGAAGTGCTCGGCCACTCTCATGATCTCTAGCAAGCTGGATTCCCTCGGGACCATATAAATATTCCTGAAATGTGAGGTGGCCAATGAGGCAAGCTCTCTGGAGGTGTGAACCTGATGCCCCTGTTCATTTTGCATCTCCCAGATAGTGTTGATTGCTTTCCTACCATTTGCAAAGCGGTGGAAGAACTTTGTGTTCTCGTCCCCCTCCTTGAGCCAGATCGCTCTGCTTCTTAGTCGCCAGCTTGCTTCTTTGTCTTTAAGAACTTGAGCCCTCTGCTTTGTTAAAAATTCATAAAAGGTTTTATGTTCCAAAGAAGTGAAATTACCCTCCGATTGAGATTCAAGATTTGCGATCACCTGTCTAGCTTGGGTTATAATAAGGTCTTCTTGTTCCCTTTTCATGTGGGCCCAAGCTCTAGATAAAACATTAATTTCAGAGAGGTTTTTGACAAACCGTGTTGCTAGATCCTCCTCTTTAGTGATCGGGTGCGACTTCCAGAAATCAGTTATTAGATTGATATAGGAGAGGTCCCAGAGCCATGTAGAGTTGAGTTTGGAAGGGGCTGTGTGCTTTTGTCGCTTGTCTCCAACCTCTAAAAAAATGG
Organism: Pinus taeda; assembly: GCA_000404065.3. NCBI lineage: Eukaryota > Viridiplantae > Streptophyta > Pinopsida > Pinales > Pinaceae > Pinus > Pinus taeda. Next base: position 197,313 of record APFE030636843.1, read on the forward strand.
GCCTATGATATGAGATTCCTCCACTGCCGACCCATTGCCTTGATCTGGGGTGGCTGTTGTGGAAAACCTCCTTGATAATAAAGCGGTCCATCTCCTAGCAAGGCTTTGATCACCAGTTCGGTTGTTTCTCCAGGTATGTTGTATCTTAGCCGAGGGGATATCTATCCAGAGGAAGTTCTCTAGCAGTTGCACAAAGAAGTCGGATAGCGGGTCTATCTGCACCATATGTCCCCAAGATTCTGAGAAACCCAGAGAGAAATTCAGGTCCCCTCCTAGGATCATGTTATCTTCTGGAAGGAGGGGTGAGCTAAGTAGCCTACGCCAAAAAAACTCCCTATTGTGGCAAGGTCCATAGACATTGATAATTCTTAGCTCTTCCTCCAGATCCTTGGAGTAGATGTCCGCTCCCAGAAATCCCCCACCTCCCCATATGTTCTTTAGATTAATAGTGCTCTGTTTAAACCCAACTATGATTCCCTCAGAGCGTCCCAAGACATCAAGAGCATGGAAAGTCCATCCCGACAACCAAGAACTTAGGATAGGGATAACCGCTTCTGCCTTACAAAGGGTTTCTTGTAAAAGGATAACATCAACCAAATCAGATAAAAGGAGACACTTCAGGGCCAACTTTTTCTCGAGGCTGGCCAACCCTGTGCAATTGAAGGACAGTAATTTCATGGAGGGGGATTGGGTAGGGTGTCCTTTGCTCTAAGTACCCTTTTAATGGTATGTTGTTTGCCCTAAATCACTTCGTCACCCGCTTGTTCTTTTGCTTTGTGAAGTTTGGATGGTCTACCTCTACCTTGTTTGGGCGGGAGGATAGGAGGGGCAGCATCCAGCCCTATGGCATCTGGCTCTTTCTACTTGGCAGTCGAGCGAGTGGAGTAACTCGGTGTTGAGTTTACCGAGGGGGAAGGAGTCTGAAGGGAGGGGAAAGGGATGGATGAGAGGGTGCACGAGGTGAAGGTGGCCGATGGCTTTGGGAGGGGACAAGTCATATATAGATGACCTGACCTAGAGGGGGGGAGAGGGGGTCGGGAATCCGCTACTGGGTCGAGAGCCAACGTGGAGGAGGGGGAGGGGATCAAGATCAGAGGGGGTAAATGGGAGGAGAGCGATAAAAAAGAAGAAGTATGAGGAGAACCATAGGTAGCAGGGAGGAGAGACATACCCGATGAGAAGACGTCGCCTTTTTCCGCCTTTGAGCGCGTCAGTGGTGGAGAAAGAGGCCTGATCAGGTTCTTGCTCTTATTTTTCTGCTGAGGTGTGAGCGGCGCTTCCACTGTGTCCGAAGTTTTGATTTGCTCCACCTTTTGAGCTGCAACGACCTATGGCTCGGGGTTCCCGGATTCCGGGGCTTGTTCCTGCTCTCTAATATCCAGAGGATTTTTCTTGAGGAGGGGGCAGTCTTTATACAGATGACCCACTTGATGGCATCTCCTACAGTGGTAGGGGATTCCTTCATAATCTAGCTTTTTCTTCCTCGAGAAGGATTTCCATTGTATAATGATATACTCCTGCAGGCCTCCTCTTGTGTCCATATGCACTAAAATCCTGGCATATGCCATCATTCTCGTTGTGATATATGACTTGTCAGACTCCATGTAAGTACCCAGTGAATTCTCGATTCTCCTAAAGATATCCTCGGACCAGTACTGGAGGGGCAAGCCCGAGAGTCTGATCCAAATCGGCCCAACCCCGATTTGTTCAATCTCCGGGTCGAAAAGGGGCGACCATCTTTTGAGAAGTATCGGTGCTTTTTCAAAATGCCAGAAAGACGAAAAACCCAGCTCGTGTGGTCGGCCCTGGCAAACCTCAGCGCGAACCATCCCCACACGAATGTCTGGACAAAGGGGATTTCTGCCAGATGTTGACCCCAGATCTCCGTTACCCATAACTTCAGCCTTTCCGCTGAGTAATTTTTGCCTCTGATACGCCCCACTAGTACCCTGTCTGCTAAATCCATCGCATCCCCCCACTGAATGTCTTCTTCGAGCCTTAGAATGATGTCCGCAAATCGGGATTTGAAGCAACGCTGTTTCTTTGAGGGGCGGGAGGACATACGTTTAGGGTTTGTAGGGGCCCTAGTTCCTTCCAGAGCAGCGAGTGGGGGGGGAGGGTTAGGGGTCGAGAGGGGGATGGCAATAGCCTCCGGGAGGGGGGGGGATCGAGTTAAAGCTTCCAGAGGAAACAAGGGTGCAAGGGGAGGGGCCGGAACTGCCTGAGGGATAGCTTCTAGGGGGGCTTCAGATTGAAGCGGGGGAGGGTGAGAACCCGGCAGATCCGAAGGGCCGGAGCAGGAAGGAGAGGCTTGGAAGCAATCCGAGAGAAACCCAAGTGAGGCCGGGGAAGGAACAGTGAAGGGCGTCCAGGAAGTGGGTTCTTCCGGCTGAAAAGAGGCTGAGAGAACAGGGTCTGTCGACTGTGTGAGGTCCTCGAAGCTGGCAGTCAACCTTTCACTGTACAAACCTCCCGAAGCCACAAACGTGGAGCGCTAGATGGAGCCTTCCACCAGCGGAGAGTCTGAATAGTCCACCTCGTCTAGGTCCATTACACCAGGTGCTAATACAGGGTAATACCTCAGAACCAGGTAACCATCGGAGACCGGCACCGACAACGTTGTTGGATCGGGACCGTCCTGGGGCAGGAAATGCAAAAACGAAGAAACTGACCGGGACGAGCAAGCGGGAGGAAAACGACAAGAGGCGTCCATGACCTATCTATGAACCGTTCTGCAGGACCCTAACAACGATCGACGGAGGTAAAACAACAGGGTAAAAGGAAAAGGTAAGTAATGGCTCTCTTCGCAATTGAAAAAAAATAAAAGGTTGCGAGCCCGGGCACGTGTTCGAGATGTGTCAAGGGTGGCTGCAGGACCGATGTCGGCCTGTAACCCTGTTCCACTACCCCCGTTCAAACCATGATAACCAGGTCCAGCCGTACCTGCTGCCTTCCCAATCCCCCGAGAGATTTTCTTATATATATATATATATATATATATATATATATTATGTGTGTGTGGTGTGTGTGTGGTGGTGTGTATATATGTGTATATAATATGTGTATATATACATATATATATTATATATATATAGTATATATATATATATTATATATATATATATAATATATATATGTATATATATATATATGTATATATATATGTATATAATATATGTATATATATGTATCTATATATATATATATATATATATATATATATATATGTATATATGTATTATATATGTATAATATATGTATATATATACATATATACATATATATATATACTATATACATATATATATACATATATACATATATATATACATATATATATAGATATATATATACATATATACATATATATATAATATATATATATATTATATATATATATATATATATATATATGATATATATATATAATAAAATAAATCAATAAATAAATAAAATCGTATCAATGGATACATCTATTCCCATTTTATCCTCTAAAAACCCTTTGATTATTCGTTTCTATTGTTTCTATAGCCACATTTACATAGTAATAACCTATGGCTTAGAATGAACATATATGCCCCTATTATTGTAAACCTTACAATTACAATCATATAATTATTAGCAAGTTATTACATTATTTAATTATGTTTTTAATTTCGAGAAATTACACATGTTATTATCCATTAGTCTATTGCTACATAACCCTGAGTTAGAAGTTTCTTCCTGGTATGGCTCCATGTGTCATGTAGTCTAATGTTGTTCTTATGGTATGCCTTGAGCTAGCACACTTGACAACTTCTCATTTATTATCTTTTCAATGTTGGCTAGTATTTGCTAATTATGTTTCTTTCTCATTCAACTTCTCTAATCTCTCATTCAACCTGGTTAGTTCCTACTGATTTTGCTTCTCCTTCTCATCTAACTTCTTAAACTAGTTTCTCAAGCTATTAAACCTATCTAAAGTAATGTGAGTTATCATGGTGTTTAAATGGGTGGTATGAGGTGCTTTGTAGGCATCTGTCTTGGATGAGCTCAGCCACAAAGGTTATCAAGTCCCAAGGACAAGGAGCGTGAGGTGCTATATCTCTTTGATATATATGTGAGGTCCAAAAAATAGTACTCATCCCAATATCTTAAGGAATTAACTAAGGGGACTCAATCATACCCTTAGTCATGTTACTCGACTACCCAGGTACCAAAGAGTGATCCCCTAAATTGTTGTCCTTAGTGTACTATAGCAACAAAACTACTGGTTTGTTGATGTAAATTTGTTTTCGGTTACACCTAGGGGATTTTGTATACACCCAAGGGTATGTCGAAGTGAGATTTTGTATATAGGTATTGTCTCATGCAATATTACTCGAAGGGGTACCAAAAGGGTTTATAAGGGTTTCTAACAATGTGATTCTACTTGTATTCTTCCCTACCATAGTTTTACTTGTTGGATGAAATATCAATTTGTTATTTAAACACATCGAAACATGTCTCTCTAAAAAAAAGAGAGCCTTACTAACCAAGAAAAAACTCTTAAAATCACCAGAAAATAACTTGTGCAAGGTAGTGTTTGAAGCTAAAAATATAAAACGATCACAACTTCTACTATTCTTCTCAAACTAGCTATTATGACCCCAATAATGAAATGCCACAATTTCTCTCGAGTTGTTGACACTAGTTGGATTGAAATATATGCAGTCTATAGAAATATATCTAATCTATGAAATTGCAACCTTCTTGGAAAACCTTTAAAATATGTAGATTTTAAATCAATGGCATCTCCACTTCTTGGACTTTGTTTTGGATGTTGTTTTTTGAAAAATGGGTATTTTTTAGAGGAATCCAATTCTTCGATTGGATTCTCTAAATTCTACACATAAATTTTTAGAAATTAAGTTAAATTCTACCATCCTCTTTTTTCATCAAATATCATCAAAGAGAAAAAAATGATCCCACTTTGTGACAAAAATATTTCCCACTTCATGTCTAAAAAAGAGCTCTTATACCAATTATAGTGTAGCTAACCTCAAAACTTCAAAGTATTCACATAAACTATAGTGCAAAACCCAAGAACACACAAGAAAAGAGATAAATCCCAAGAAATATTTCTTTGATAATAAAAAAAGAGAGTTATGTTCACTTGACCTTCAAGGGGTAAAATCCAAGAACAATGCTCCAAATACAATAACAGTTCTTGACCAAACATTACATACCTTTTACTCAATATATATCTATCCATAGAGAAATATATTAACTACCTATGGGCTAACTTATAATGAGAGCCTAATAACAAATTTGGGCCTTATTAACAAGGAAGACATTTTTTACAATGAGTTACTACTAACTAACTATTTAATGGGCCTTCTTTAATGAAGATGGTATTATAAATTAATAAAGTATCTAAACAAGGCGGTTAGAGTAAGATCCTTTGGAGTAATATCGACTACAGAAGCCAGGTTCAAACTAAGAGAGCACTGAGTTGAGAGAAACCCTTAAAGTACACTCTTGGAAGCATCCCCATGAGATGGAGAGATGGGAAGGACTTGAGAATGTTTTAGAATGAGACTAAGAGTATAATAGAATGTGAATTTTGGGTAATATTGCTTGATAAATTCTCAAATGAAGGCTCTAGAAATATGGACATTAATTACCAACTATCTTGAAAAGAATGAAATAGTTATAAGCTTGGATTACCACATTCATCATTCTTCAAATTATGTTTGTATTTTTGTATGTTATCTGAAGTGAGGTTTGTCAATATCTATCGATTTGAGAGGTTGGGAATTATTACTTAGGGAGGATGGGTTAAATCTAGCTTCAACCACCCATTTTCAAAGTATATTTAAATTCATCACGAGATAGGGGATGTTCCCATTCCTTTGGTTATACCCATAATCAAGTTTAAGGTTATAAAGGTCCTTTTGTGTTCATTTCATCTACCTTGGAGTTGAAAACATAATAGAATTTGAGAGTGTAAGCTTTCATAGTTTGAGTTCATGTCTTCATATATTGTTACTTCTAGAAAAAATGTGGAATGTGAATCAAGTGTCTGAAATTTCGAGCAACCATTCCACTCATCTTCAAGTACAAATGAAACTTATGTGAATGTAAAGAGAGAGCTAGACATGGTTAAATATAAGGAAGGGGTAACGATTAGATTATACATATTCAACATAAGATGTTAACTAGGAGAAACCTAAGAGAGAAAATTGAGTGAAGGGTGAAGAATGAGGGTTAAACGAATAATTGAAGGAAAACAAAGATTAAAAACATATTATCAAGCATGAATTTAATAAGAATATAAATAATTGAAATAACTTATTTAATTAAATCAAGTTTATACCCCTTATCAAGTTCAAACTAACCGTTGTCAATATAGCCGCTATCTGGTCTAGAAATATAGCCATTGGATGTTTTGCCCTACCTATTTAATATGCAAAGCGAGATCTGTTCATTCAACTTTTCCTAACAATGAACCACACTGGTTGGTTCGAAACGCGTCGACAAAAGCATCTCAATGTTATTTTCGCCAAAGAATCTTCTCAAACTTGATATGGATCACAGAAGCCTAAATTCAGTAAGCATGAATTTGCTAAATTGACTAGAAAAATTAATAATGATTAAGGTATCCTTAAACTAGAAATGATAAAGGTCCATTTAAAGAGTTAGTTATTTTATTATTGATAATATACTAATAATATTATTGTTGTTATAACAATAATAATAGCTTAATGACCACCTGATGGGGGTGATCAATTGCCTGAATAATTGTCTCACGAGCGGCCACTGGGGCCTGCTCTCACTCCACGCACTCATTAACTTCTCCCTCATGTGCAATCCAAACAATCATTATGCCAGTACAAAGGTCCATCTAGCACGAACTGTTGATAAATGTGAAGGTTGGCTTAGGTATCAATCCATCTTGGAAACTCGGGTGATGAATTTTGGTTGTGAGGATCAGCAAGGTGTGTAGGTATGGCTCCATGGCGTCTCCTTGAGGTCACGACCTTGGCTGTGAGGTATAGTGCAAGGAAGTGGCACTGTGGTGTGGTTTGGGCTCCTTTATCAACTTTGTCCCTAGGATCCAAGCACACAAGTGAACAAGGTTTTGAGTTGTCTCCAAGGCTCTGTTTGTTTTTGGATTGAGCCCAGCATTGCACCCTTTCTAGGTCTTTAGTACTCTGTGCAAGGTAAGCAGTCTACGTTTTCTAATTCGTCTGCACATCTTTACATTTTGAATATCATCCCTCTAGTGATTTGTAGTTGTGTGATAGTTGGCTCTCTACGGGCCCTCCCTAGTACTTTCTGGTATGAGGGTGTCTCTAGGATGTCTGCAAAATGGTTTGTATGCTCTATTGTGGTTAATTGTGACTACACTGACTATGTGGGTGAGTTTTTTGGACAAGCACTCCCTTATATCATTCGGTGCAAGGGTGTCTTTAGACCAGCTAGAGGGAAATTTGTGAATTCATCCAGGGTTAATTGGGCTTGCGTCATTTGCGTTGGTGGGTGTTTTGGACATGAGGTCGTTCACTCGCCTTGTCTTCGAGCATGGGTGGTTTGTGGTTTCGGTAAGTGTTGTGTGCTTTGCAGGTTAAATCTTCTCCATATGTCATGCCAACGAGGTTGCCCCCACCGCAGGGGAAGGAAACAAGCTTCAGGAGGGTGCCCTGAGCCCGACCATAGCTCATCTAATGCAAATTCAAATAGTCGGAAATCTTGAGGACACCAATGCTTTCTCTCTAGCCCACTTTCCTAGTCATGTACAAGGTCCTGCCACAATGGAATCCATTGTTGGTCAGCTCTAGCACATTCAACTCAGTATGGATATTCTTAGAGACCACATGTATGAAGACCTAAATGAAACCATGGCATAATTCAATGACATTCAATTCACCTAGATTGAAATTCTAGAGCAGCTAAACAAGCTCTGAGGAAGCCATCGTCCCATGAATGACCACCTTTGCAACTTGGAATCGAGGCTAGAACATATCAACTTTCATATGCATGATCGAGTTGGTTTCTTTGCAGCTCCCCCTGTAGTTCCCCCTCATCCCCCTCCTTGAAATATTGGTGTCAATTATGGTTTCTTTTTTGTTTACTTCAACCTATGCTTGGGCTAGAAATCCTTGCAGCAATCATGTATGTAAGTTGTCTTTTATGGTATCCTCCAGTCCCCAATCTCAACAAGTCTGGTTGGAATGAGAGAGTGAGGATTGTTGAGTCGAACTCTATAAGTTGTGCCTTTTTTAAATCTAATGAAAACTCTTTTGAACGAAAAAATAATAATAATAATAACTTATTGGCATTAGGTAAAAGCAAGAGGGCCCAATTCTGTGATAATTATAAATATGAAAAAACATATTATTAATAATATTATGTCAAAGTAAGAGGTTCAAATTTTGTAATAATATAAAGAACTCTTAAAAAATCTTGTAATAATTATAAAGAATTATTAAAAGGTTTGTAATAATTATAAAGAAATATTAAAAAGTTTTGTAATAATTATAAAGTAAAAATATTGAAAGGTTAAATGAATTATAAGAATATTTGAAAAATTATTCATATTATATTTAATGTAGGGGTTAACTATTATCATTATTGTTATAATATTATAATGTTAGGGTTAAACATTATTATGAGATATATTATTATTAATAATTCTTGCACACGATTTTTCAAGTTCCACTAAATTTGTTGAGACCTTGATTTCCAGTTTTCAAGCGAGATCATGTCAGAGGGTATTATAACCAGCTCAGGAGACAACCCCGTGGATTCTTATTTCAACACACTTCTTTGAGAATGGGGAAAAATAAAAAATCATGTCAAACATCCTCCAAATTTTTGAAGAGAATCGAAAATTCTCCTACAATGGAGCTTCCTTCCAAAAATTTTGGAACCATAACTCTCACTCTTGTAGAAAGAAGCTTGGTAGTGTAGTTCACATGTATGAGGCCCTCCCCTAAGACTGTTGAAGATTGAATTGAGAAAGCTTGGGCAAGGCTTGTCTCAGTTTTTGTTAGCTTCTTTTCTAGTGGTAGAGGGATTTTCATTTTTTTATTCAGCTGTAAGGAAAATAAGCATTGAGAAGGAAATATTTGCAAATACAAATGTGGAAAGGTCAAACCTTCTAAATTGGAAGGATTTTGGAACTTGCATTTGGAAATTATGCCAAAAAGGCATAAACTTACTAATGAAACATTTAAGTTGGACACCTAGAAATGGAAAGAAAATCAACTTATGGGAGGATATTAAAAGTGTTAAAACACTTTTAGAAGCAGTACAAGAAATCGAATCTATGGAAAACTAGATGAAAGATGGTAATCTTTTTTTTTCTCTAGGATATATCTGAGTGGGAAGAAAATAATGTTCTTTGGAAAAATTCGATTAATCTCATAGTTCCAAAAGAGTTAAAGTCTTCTTATTCATCTATCCTTGATGCTCTAAAAGGTCATGTCGTTGTAGGTAAGCAGATATAAGACAAAAGAGTATGGACTGATGAGCATAAAGCTTTCTTTGTCAAAAGATTCTATGAATTATAACAAATAAAGTTTGGAAATGCTCACAAAGGGACTACATGGAACACAATATGACATAGAGATGGAATACCCAAGGTCAATGTTTTCTACTGGTGTAAGGAAAAATATTAACATCTGAAACCTTAGAAATATAAATGTAAAGGGCCCCTCGAGATGCACACTATACCAAAACTTAGAAGAGAACTTTACTCATCTATTCAAGGAATCTGATTACAAAAAAAACATGGGAATCAACTCTTGAATAGTTTTATATCTTCACTGACATTCCTAGGGATTGGACCTCCATGTTTCAAATCTTGTATCTAGACTTTGATTTAAATCTAACAAGGAAAGAGATACTAAAAAGAGAAGTTAGGACCCTTTTAAAATACATCTGCTAGAGAATATGGTTGCCAAGAAATAAAGTCATCTTTAGCAATCGTTCACTTCCAACTACTCTCTCTATTGCAAAAGAAAAATCTCTCTTGTTTGAAGCCTTATCTTCAGTGGGATTACTAGATAATTGGGAGGAGAATCTCAACACAAGGGATATTTCATGGCTTCGAGGGCACAAACCTGGGAGAAATTATAGCACAAGTATGTACAAACCAAAGAGCTCTCTTACCTGGGAACTAAGACTAAACTAAGATGATTTGGAAAAATGGGAAAGAGACAAAGGAAGTTCTATTCCTTTTTTTATGGGGCTTCCAAATGAAACCTTGGTCCATAAGAAGCAGGAATTTTGACTAAAAATCCCACAAGAAGCACTTTCTTGACCTTTTCTTGGGGTCTAGGCCAAAGCACTGGCAATGGTGCAGAGGCCCTAGCTCTGTGGAAGGGTTTACAACTACTCTTCATGAAGGGCATCAAGAAAGTCATTATCATGGGGGATTCAAAATGGAAATTCAACATTTTAATAATGAATTTGTGGATGAAGATTCAAGTTTGATATGGAAGAGAATAGGGGATACTAAAAAATTGTTCAAGAGATTAGATGGATATCATATCTTGAGGGAAATAAATCAAATGGCTGATCACAAGGTTGATGAAGGTTCTATGTCAAGTCAAGAACTATCCAAATAAAGGAACAAATAAACATAGAATACCCTCCATAATGGTGCACAGATTCAACTTCACCAAACTTCTCCAAAGTGAGCACCCCTCAGCATAAACAATAAACAATCAACAATCTCAACTTTCAGTGTGCAAAGTTTTACATGGTTAGAATCCAAGTATCTTTGAGACAAACAATTTGTAAATCCCATTTAAAGCACTCCCAGTACAAGCTAGTGAGAAATTGTATCTTTGCACACACACCTTTTAATATCAAACTCAAAAAGGAAAATCCATAGCACCATAGTCAAAGAGTAAGACCCAACAATTAAAGACAACACTTTCCACTCAGTGACAAGATGGTCTCCAAAGAAGAGGATGAAGAGGAACAAACATGTAAATAAAGGAATAACAATTTTTTTGCAAAGTCTACACATAAGAGATTCAATTGCCTCGAGTTATAAGGAAATAACACTTCAGGTTTACTCTGTTTTTACATGATGTGTTGCTTATTATCTTTTTGGGTGGAGAATTTTGTTCCATCTTCCATTCTAGGTCTCTAAGATTGCATAAATTTTTATTTAGAATACATTGTAGCATTTTTGCCTCAATTTTGAAACTCTCTTGTAAGAGGAAGATATCAATTGCTCATCTAAGTGTTGTAACTTTCATTTCTCTGGCTCCTTGCCATATCTTCATCTAATACAAAATACCCATTATTGTTATAAAAAAAATTGTTATAACATGTAGTGTTATTATTATTATAACAAATTATATTTTTTTATTGTGCCGAGAGGTTCATTCTACAACTTATTATGAGGGCAATGTGTGATTTCGTTCGTGCTCAATGTGGCGGTAACATATGTCTCCCTTAAAGTGCAAATAAAAATAAAAGATTCTCTAAATAGAAAAACAATGTCAGCTATACTAAAAGAACAAAAATGAATATGCATGTTTACTTAGTTTTAATTATAAGTATTATAAAACATCAATAATCCTAACCTCACTATGGCCACTCTATTTGTTGTTGATATTACAACCCAATATGGTAAAAAAAATCACTTACTCTTAGTCATAAATGAAATATTTTGATGTCCACATGAAGTAATATGATTTCATAAAAAAAAAGAAACAAAACAAAACAACAAAAAAAATAATGATATATATGTGTGTGTGTGTGTGTGTGTGTGTGTGTGAATAAGATGTTTAAACCTTATACTTTCTAAAAATATTTCAACGTGGGATTTAAATAAAATATTTGAAGATCTATGTGAAATAGTTTATGTCAATATCAACTTCATATATATCTATATATAAAAAGAAAGTGTTAAAGAAATTCTTTTAATTTTTGAACTAAGCCTTCTGTGATCCAAAATCTTATTACGACATCTTTCGGAAAAAATCACATAGGATATATTCTTATGACGCATTTTGAACCAACCAGTGTGGTTCATCTTATCCTGAAGATGAACCACACTGGTTGGTTCGAAACGCGTCATAAGAATATATCCTATGTGATTTTTTCCGAAAAATGTTGTTAATAAAATTATTTTAATGTTTTATATATACAATATTCAATGTTCAAAGAAAAAAATTAATTGAAAGTTGGAAAATAAATTTAAAAAATATCAAGTACTCCTTAATAAGAATAATAAGAGGGAGTTATGTAATTCATTCAATTAATATGTGACATTTAAAAATATTCATAATAATAAAAAAATTCAATGTGGGTCATCAATAAAATATTTTAAAATGTATGATTAACTAATATAGACTTATACTTAAAAATATATTAATACAAAAAAAATATTTCAATTTGGACAATGTAGTCCATAGGTAAAATGTCTCAATGCACATGTTATATAAAATATTTTACTGTCAACTATATATATTATATAATATATATACTATATATATATATATATATATAATGCAATAAAAATGTTTGAAGTAGTCTCACTATTTTACATTTTGTCATGTTTTAGGTATGTTCTTTAGTTAATTTTCCCCGAAATCTAATAAAGATGTTTTAAACTTACAAGTTTAAGTTATGTACTTTAAATAGCATTTAAAAATGTAATTTAAATAATGAAACATTACACATTATATATATATATATATAGAGAGAGAGAGAGAGAGAGAGAGAGACGCAGTTTTCTTTTTCAAATTTTGCACTCTAAAAGAAGTTTACACTTGAAGAGATTTGGTCCCTCTCACCCTATGCTAAATCTATACATAGGATGGATCTATACTAGTAATAATAAGGCACATTCTATAACCCAATATGAGGTGCATTTTATAGCCCAACATTAGGGAAATGTGTGATTCTGTGCATGCTCAACCTTGAGTTGACATGTGTCCCATTTTAAATTAAAAAAATATATATTCTTTAACTAAAAATACGAAGTCAACTATAATAAAAATAATAATGAATACACATGTTTGGTTAGTTTTAATTATCTCACTTGCTCACTCAGTTAGTTGATATTATAACCCAGTATGAAGGAGATGTAAAAATCCTCCTCTCACTCACAACCATAAATAAAATATTTCAATATCCATACAAGTAAGATAATTTTATAAAAAAAATAGAGATAGATAAAGTAATTAAAAATACAAATAAAAATCTCATATATTCTCATTTGAGTGTTAAAAACGTACAATTCTAATACTTTTTTAAAAATATTTCAATACAACCCTGATGGGGGTGGATGAGCACATTATAAGGGATCTCCGGGGGGATGTCCACCACCCCACTAGATATTACAATGATATAGGTGGGTGTGGTTTGGCATGCCTCCCCCATGCATAAGCTTGTGTGACGTAAATTCTATTAATGTCGAGTTTAGTCATGGAAAATCACTAGTGCGAAGGGAAAGTTATGCTGGAAAGCATGGTAGTTGTTCTCATTTTACTTTGGTGGTTGGAACTTAGGTCTTGCACCCCTATGTGTTGCTATGGTGATTTCACTCACTAGCCCTGGCCAATGTTTGATAAACTGAAAAGGTGGCATAGGAATAGTGGTTCCCCTGTGTTGAGTTGGTCGACATTAAAGGATTTGGTTCTGTGATCTGGGGGTTATAAGATTTATGGATGTCGAGACTTAGGGGAAAAGCTTCAATGGCTATTGCTAGTGTGTTGTTGGGGCAGGGGAGAGAAAATCCCTCTAACCAGCGGAATGATGATAAAGAATTTATAATGTGTCATCTTCTTGGTTGTGGAGGTTAGTGATTGGGGCCTTAGTTGCGATATTCTTCCAGGAAGTAGAAGGTGGAGGCACAAGGTATTACAAATTCTCACTATGAATTTGTTGCATTTCATAGTTAATATTTTGTGTTGGTTGTACTGGCATTATCGACTTTTTCCTAGTGGTAATATATACAATGTTTTCTATATTCATGGTTTTCTGAGTTTTCTATTCTAGACTGAGTTGATTTGGGTCTTATTCATTGTGTGGTGGGGGCTAATATTGAGTGGGGATATTCAACCCTTAAGGGGTCTAGTTAGTTTCCCTTCATTATGGTGCTTTGATGGTCATTTTGGAGGTGAAATTATGTTAACCAAACTACCTCTAGTGGGTAAGGAAATCCCAGTTTCGGACTTCTAGTGGGGATTGTGACCTGTGTCATCTGGGTGTCGGGTGGTCTGTGGATTTATGCGGGGTGGTTTTTATGGGAGGTGTTGTGAGAGGTACATTGCATCTGTTTGTTGTGATGGCTCCTACCTGGGTTTTTTTTTTACTATTTTGGTGACACATTGAGGTCACCTCACCAACATGGTCATGTGAGAAGAAGGCGCGAGGTAGGAACTAGAGGCCAATCTAGCAAGCCCCCTATACTGTGTTCTCCTCTGGGCGAGGAAATGGCACCTGCATCTATAGGGCCACCTAATTTTCCCGAGCATGAGCCTAGTCAAGTTGATTTTGGAGAATAGATTAGGAAACTCATATTGCTTGTGGTGCATCTTACTGTGGATAGACATGAAGATAGAAATGCAATTATCTATTTTCTAAATTATATACAAAGAAATCAGTGGTACATGTAAAATAGACTTGCAACCCTGTAAAGGGGACAATGGTATCTTCAAGAAAAGTTGGGCCATATGGAGGTTCATATGGCACATATGGAGAAACATGTCCACTGTGAATTCAAATGCCCACTACCTCCTGGTTCACATCCAAAAAAAATAGTTCTAGTAACCTCATCGAATACTAATGGCTTTTGGATGTACTTTGATATTGCTAGCATTTTGGTTCTTAGTCACCTTTTGTTTCTAGATGGTTAAATCCTTTTGGGAAAGTATGTTTTTTTTAAACTACCTACTAGCCACCAAATCTGGTAAGATTGAGGTTGTTAGGGTTTTAGAAATCCATATACAAAGATGTAAACATTTTGTATACATAGAGAAGTTTGAATTTATATATGTATATATATATATATATATATATATGCTTGTCGGTTGGGGTCTTGGATAGATAGTGATCGAGTGCTTTGTTAAGGCACTCCTTGATGTGAAATCACCAGTTCAATTCCTCACCCCAATCGGGGTGATGTATTGGACATGATGAAGATGTAGTCCTGCAAACTTACAATAATATATATATATATATATATATATATAAAGAGAAAGGGAGAAAAATATCAATATATGAGGAGGCAAAACTATTTTTTTTTGGGCCTTGCTCACAAAGTGACGGACATATCAACATTCCTTTTTGGATTGGTTTTGTGCGGAATCTCAGCCCAGTTTTTTTATTTTTTTGTGTTTGGATGTTTTATGTTTGGAAATGCTTAAATGCATGCACTTATTTAGCTTTTTATATACCTTAATAAAAAGCTACGATTTTTCTTCAAAGAAAAAAAACAAACAAACAAACAAACAAACAAACGAAATATATATATATATATACATATAGAAAGAGAAAATGTATGTGAGTAGAGAAGTAATTGAAAGTAAAAAAAAATTACTTACTTCCTCATAACAAGGGCTACATAGTAGCTAGTGTTTGTCACTTAGTTTAAATATAGGTAAATTAAAAAATATATTGTTTTATATATACAATTTTTTTAAGATTTAAGATAAGTAACCCATCAATCCAAGTATATGTGAGTATCATAAAATCCCTTACATGTATATATAGAGTTGGTTTTCATGAATTTGAATTTTATTTTATTTGGAATTTTCATGTGGAACCACAATGGCTAATGGCTATTACCTTTTGAGTGATTGTAATGCAACAAAAATATTAGTTGCAAATGGTTAGTTTGAATAATCATTAAGACTAATTACATTTTTTTAAAAGTAAATTGTTCACATTTATAAACGTCAACTTAAACTTTTTTTGGATTGTAGATTACTGTGGTGTGGTTTCTGAGAGGAGTTCGGATTTTCCACAGTGTTCATCTTTATATTGGTCGACGTTTCGAGTCTAGACCCAGACTCATCATCAGGACTGATATACGGAGAAAAGAAAGAAAAGGGTTGTGATAAATATGAAATAGGCTTGATGTAAAGACATCATGGCCGACTAAATGTCTGTTTATTGCTATAATTTCTATTATTTATATTATTATTTAAATCATTATCTATCATTATTTATATTATTCATTATTAATTTATTATTATT
>APFE030636843.1:214351-233543 GCA_000404065.3 Pinus taeda
AATTTTTATTTTCTCTGCAAATACTAACTTCTATTAACTGAAACATAAAATATTTTTACATATGAGCGAGGTATTTCTGCACTCAACAAAATAGTGGTGCCCCATTACAGACAAGCTGGGGCAAGCCATTACAGAGTCCCTAAAACCAGAAGCATACATAGAGAAGACCATACATCGGCGAGGAGAGAAACTGAGTTTGTCCAAAAACCCAAAAAACCATGCAGCGCCGCGAACACAGAGTGAGCAAAATCCCATCTGGGAGCTACAGACCAGTAAGACAGATACATAAAGAGTTAACCAAAGTTCTGAGATCTGAACAAAAACAAGAGAGACTGTCCCAGGAAATACTATTTCTCTTATGTCGGTTCATTAATATCCTTCTCGTCTCGGGCCGTATTGCCATCCTTGGGACCTTCATTGCCACTGAGATCGCTGTCAGGGATGGTGATGGCCTGTTCCGCGTCACCATGAACTTTATCTTCAGCCAAAGGCACAGTGTCGTCCAGAGGAGGGAGATTTCTGAGAAGAGCCTCCTGTTCAGCCTTTTCTTTAGCCCAATTATCCTTGTTGTCGCGGTCTGTGGAGTTGTCACTACCAAGAGAGGGCTCAGGGGCGATGCAGGTCAAGGGGGTGACAAGATTTTCCTCCTCTGAGAGAATGAGAGTGATGTGAGCCGTGACCAGAGGTCTGTGCATGTTACTCTAGAATTTAAAGTGCGTAGTTTGAAAAGCATTGTTAGGTTTGGGCTTCCTACCAGAGCTAGCAGATGGTTCAGCTTCCTGAGCGGGAGAGGGACTCAGTGGTTCCGCCGCTGTTTCCAGGGCAAAACCGGCGGGAGAATGCAAACGGGTGTCTTGGCAACCCCCAAAGCGATGGCATTTACCAGAGCGAACCATTATGCCAGAACAAAGGGAGTTGGGTGAGGGATTATGCACAGTATGACCAACAGAACAAGGACAATTAAGGCCAAAGGTAAGCTTAACCAGGCTCCCAACTAACCAAACCAAGATTTCGACCAACAGCTCCACATTAATGACCAGGACATCCACAGAGATAGGCAGCATAAACAAAGTGTAGAAATTCAGAACAGGAAGAGGATTACCCTTAGGAAAACTTTCTGTGGGCTTACGGCTATGCCTCTGAATTATGCCATCAATCTCTGTTGTCGTCCGCCCAACTGAAAAGCCACATCTCAGAGCACAAAATAGGGTGAGAAAGCCATGGATCACCATAGTTATAACCCAGAGAATGTTGATCGAACGACGCCGAGCATTAATGCCGATCCCATTCCCGATTTGAACTTAATGACATTCCTGCTCTCGCATGTTTTAACCTCCCGGGAAGCCACACTGCCTTGCAGCTGGCGGTACAGGGCGTTAAATGTTCGCATGGAGAACCGTGCAAGCATGCCTACCACCCGGATCCGGGAATAATTATTATTATTATTATTATATTAATCCTATATATATTATTATTTACATTATTGTATATATTATTATTATTTATATTCTATCTATAATTCTTTATTATGTTATTCCTATAATTCTTATTATTAATATTATTATTTATATGTTCATTATTATTTTTATATTTATATTATGGTTTAACTTATTATTATATGTTATTGTTTATTATTTATATTATTATTATTATCCTTATCTATTCATTATTATTCTTCTTATTTATAGTTTCCAATGTGTAGCGTAATTAATTTATTTTCAAGGGGTTTATATTTACCTATCAAGTTATTATGTTGTTAATGAATTGAAATCAATCGAGGGATAAGCTGAATGATATTTAAGTTAGTTTATCAAGTTAGATACTAAGCTTCATATTTAACCTAGTTACAATTTTCATTGAGAACTAATGCTATTATTCGTGGGGGGTGAGCAAAGGATTCCAATTTCTGCTAATTTCCAAGCCTCCATCCCTATTAAGGTTTCACGGGTGTTTTATGATTTCAATAGCTTCTCTAACCTTTCGTTTGAAATGGTGATCTTCTTTGGCAATGACCTTGGCATCTTCAAGGCATATATGGTGATTAGTTTTCCCTACATGCTCAGCCAAGGCTGAAGAGCGGGTTCTTTCGTTACGGATATCTGCACTATGCTCTTTGAGCCTAATCCTTACCGACCTACCCGTTTCTCCTATATATTGATCCCCACAAGAGCAGTTGATGATATATACTCCTTTCTGCTGAAGTTGTTCTTGGCTGTCCTTAACAGATTTCATTCTTTGTTTAATGGTAGACCAGGGTTTGAACGCAGTCTTTATATTTTTCTTTTTGAGTATTTTAGCTATCTTGTCTGTGACTCCTTGAATGTAAGGAAGGTAGGCATTAGAGGTAGGGGGGTCTTTCGTCTTGCTTATATTGTTGTCAGATTTGGCCTTTTGAATAGCTTTGTATATGCTTTTATTGTTGTATCCTAGGTTGGCAAATGTTCTTTTAGGTAAGAAATTTCTTCCTCAGTATGGTTTATATCAGAAATTCTACAAGCTCTAGTGAAGAGGGTCTGCAGTACCCCCATTTTTTGGGCTGGGTGGTGGTGTGAATCAGCATGCAGGTAGTTATCGGTATGGGCTTTCTTTCTAAATACTTTGTGACCTATGGAACCATCATTTCTTCTTATGAGGAGGATGTCCAAGAATGGTATGCAATTATTTTCTTCTACTTCCATTGTAAATTTGATGTCTTATTAAATTCACATTAAAAAACATTATAATCATTATAATGTTTTTGGTTTCGTATAATTTGGAATGTTTTTTTTGTTTTGTTTTGTTTGTTTTTTTTTTAATGGAAAATCAATAATACTATAATTTGAAACGTTAACTTAAATTTATTAAATTCACATTATATAATATATGTATTTATATATATTATATATTTATATATATATTTTCCCGATGGGGGTGAGGAACGGAGAGGAGGATGTTCCCTAGGGAATGTGAGGGCACCTATGGTAAGCACGTGGCTACAGGATGGTTGGTTGGCCTCAAGGCCCTCCCATATTACCTTGAGTACGAGAGATAGTAAATACTGGCGTGGGAAACCTCAAGTCGCATTGGGTCTTGCAGATGGTGGTGAGTGTATTAACGTTATGGAGGGTGGTGGGGGAGTTCGATGGTCATTCTATAGTGGAGAGAGTTTTGGAGCTTGTGTGTGGAGTGCTAGGAGAAGAGAAGGGCATTGCAAAGGTGCTCCGGGCTGGCCAAAGGGTCAACAATGTCGTAGAAGGTTTGGCCCCTGCTAGAGGGTGTGTGTAGCTATCTATTGCCAAATTGGCTTGGCAAGACCAATTCTGCAAGGAATGTGGTGTATGTGCGTCTGACGGGGAGGAAAAACTATATTTTTCTAGGCCTTGCTAATAGAGTTACAGACAGATCAATATTCCTTTTTGGATTGGTTTTGGGCTGAAAGTTATAATCTCTCTCAACCCAGTTTTTTATTTTTTGTGTTTGGATATTATGTTTGGAAATGCTTAAACATGTGCACTTATTTAGCTTTTTATATATCTTAATAAAAAGTTACGATTTTTTCTTCTTCAGGAAATACTATAGAATATATATATATAATATATATATATATATATATAGAAGTAATTGGAAATGAAAAAAGTTTAATTACTTTGTGATAACAGGGCTACATAGTAAGCTAGTGTGCCACTTAGTTCAAATATAGGTATAATTAAGAAATGTATTGTTTTATATATACAATTTTTTTTTAAGATTTAAGATAAATAACCCATCAAACCAAGCACATATGAGTATCATAAAATCCTTTACATGTATATATAGAGTTGGTTTTCATGAATTTGAATTTTATTTTATTTGGAATTTGCATGTGGAACTACAATGGCTAATGGATATTACCTTTTGAGTGATTGTAATGCAACAAAATTATTAGTTGCAAATGGTTAGTTTGAATAATCATTAATACTAATTACATTTTTTTAAAATTAAACTTTTCACACTTATAAACGTCGACTTAAACTTATTAAATTCACATTAAAAATAATTATAGTCATTATAATGTTTTTGGTTTCAGATAATTTAGAATGTTTTTTTTTATTTTATTGAATGGAAAATCAATAATACTGTAATTTGAAACTTTAACTTAATTATTAAATTCACATTCATTTATATATATATATATAATATATATATAGATAACACACACACACACACACACACACATATGGAGAGGAGGATGTTCCCAAGTGAATGCGAGGGTGTTTATGGTAAGCATGTGGCTATAGGATGGCAATCTAGCCTCATTGCCCTCCCATATTACCTTGAGTAAGAGAGACAGTAAATACTAGCGTGAGAAACCTCAAGTCACATTGGGTCTTGCAGAGGGTGGTGAGTGCATTAAAGTTATGGAGGGTGGTGGGGGTGCTCGATGGTCATTCTACATCAGAGAGATGTTTAGAGCATATGTGTGGAGTGCTGGGAGAAGAGGAGGGTGTTGTAGAGGTGCTCTGGGCCGGCCGAAGGGTCGACAATGTCGTAGAAGGTTTCACCCCTGCTGGTGGGTGTGGGTAGCTATCAATTGCCAAATTGGGCTTGGCAAGAGAAAGTTTTCAAGGAATGTGGTTTATGTGCGTCTAACGAGGGTGTCTTACTATGGATTTTGGTTTTTTTGGTGCGGTTTCAGTCTGGGCTGGTTATGAATTTACCTTTGGTATAGTGGGATTATTGAAGTGTGTCTCCCTAGCCATTTCACATGGTCTTGGAATGCGGGGTGGTGCCATTGACGAGCCCGTCGTGGGTTTTGGCTTACTGGAATTGTGAGGGGTCACTTCAGGGGGGGTGTATGTTGCTGGTTCGATGTGGGAAATAACTTTGTAAGCTGTGGGTGTACGACCCCGGAGGGAGAGGAGGTTCAGCTGGAGCCAGTGGTCTTGACCCCTACGAGGATTGTTTGGGAGTTGTTGGAAGGATGGTCTTCATCTCGCTTAGGTGGTGTTGGGGTTTCAAGCATGCGATTAGTTCCTCTCTCAGGGTGGTCCTTTGCCTAGGTGTTGCCTAATTCGGGCAGGCCAGGCGTGGCTAAATCCCGATCTCAGCTGGAGCTAATGTCTTGCAGTGGTAGAGGGAGTCTGGAAGGTCTAAGTGAAAAGGGTTCGAGTCGCACAACTTCAAGAGGTAGAGGTGGTGGTCGGTCGGGGCATTCTGGACGTGCGGGGTCAACATCGCAAAGTTGTAGATGTGGGGGCTCAGCTGGGAGTCAGGGTCGCCTCACTCTACTCATTCTGCAGTGAGGGGGTTCAATTCGTCATGGTGGTCCCGGGTGTCGTGTGTCGGTGCATCAGGGTGGCTACGATCAGATACAAGGCTACTACATGGAGCACTGTTGAGCTGTGATTCAGTCAATTTTGGATCGTCTGGAGAATTCAAAGCAGGTTAGACAAGAGGATCATGCTGAATTGATAGAAACTATAAACAAATTGCAATATTTATAATGTCATACCCGAGAGCGTTTTGTGGTGGTCTGGTGCGATTAGAATTTCCTATCAGAGAAGGTCGAGAAACTGGAGGCCTGGATGGCCCATTTCGAGGAGCATTTTCGTTGCTTCTTTTGTCCTCCACCACCTCCTAGTATAGCTCTAGACAACGCAACCTCCATCGCCTCTGATGACTAGCATGGATACAAGCGTTTTATATGTTTGGTCTGATTACTTGGGCCTATGGCCTTTGAAATTGTGGATTGTATCTCTCTTTTTTTTGTGTTTCATTGTCATACGCATTCAGCGGTAGTCAACAACCCTGATCGAGGTGAGACTACTTGCGTTTTTCCTCTGATGTATTTCCTTTTGAAACTATGAATAGAAATTTGACATACAATAAATCAATAGATATATATATATATATATATTGAGGAAGTAAGGACTGCGGACAAAGGATGTAGAAGAAGAGCTAGGTTTTCAGGTTTCTAATCTCCATGGAGGCACGCAAAGGGGGGAGATCCACTCCCTCCTACAGGCAGGCAGTGGCCAACTGAGGTAAGAAACCAATAGAATCTGTCAGAGGTCCTTCAGGTGAAGGGAAAAGGAACATGGAAGAGGATCAAGATTTTACCAAACCAAGGGAGGAAACCAGCACAAAAGACAATGAGGAAGAAGACAAGAAAAAGGGAGCAAAAAACAAGGCGCAAAAGGGGCCATGCAAACCCAAGGTTGAGGTCACTTCCCAGAGTAGTTTTAAATGATCCTGCTCTGCAGGCACACTGGGACCACATGCGGACCTATGCTATCATTTGTAAATTCATGGGATTATAGCCCACTTAAAAGGCATTCCAAGCGTGGATTAAATACCATTGGAAACCAAAAGGAAGCATATACCTACATCTTGGGTCAAAGGATTTCTTCACTGTGGTCTTTACTAATATTGAGGACAAAGACAGGGTGTTTGAAGGAGCACCCTACTTCTACGTTGCAGCAGGCCTCTACATGCGACCATGCATGATGAATTTTGTCCCCGAGGGAGAAACTTTCACTTCGGTCCTAGTCTGGGTAAGACTCTACTCCCTACCTCTTTATTACTGGCAAACGGAATCGTTATCTGCCATGGGAAATAAACTAGGGCATTTTGTTAAAACCTCTGAGGCCACCAAAAGGGGAAAATACACTTCCTTCGCACGAATATGTGTGGAGATGGATCTCTCTGGAGCTCTACCAGATGAGGTCATCTTGGAAGTTTTTGATGAAGAATGGGTGCAAACAGTATATTATGAACATATTCCCTTAAGATGTCGTAGGTGCCATGAGCATGGACACCTATTTAGAGACTTCCCTCTCAGTAAAATAGAGAACAGAAGTAAAGCAACCACAATGAAAGATACTGAAAAATTTCACAAAGTGGGATATAGAGGAAAAGGGGGAAAAAGAAACAACAAACAGGAGGGAAACAGGCCAGTCTGAACAGGTTCCAAGTTCTCGAAGAAGAGGAAGAGATAACAAAAGTAGATTAGGTAATGGAAGGAAGCCCAAGGGAGAAGGAGAAAGAAGAAGATAGGGAACAAACGCAGGATAGTAATAAACAGAAAGAGATAATGCTGAGAGATGAAGAACTTGAGATGGACCAAGAAATGACCTAGAGTGAGATGGAAACAGAGGATCATGAACTGCAGGAGATTCTTGATAGAGAACACCTAGATCTAGAAGGGTTCTTGAAACAAGGAACCATGGGAGGGGTAGACTCAGTACCCCAAGAAGAGTTCAATAAAGTACAACAGTTGTTCCTATGGAAAACACAAACTAAAGCGTTGGAAAGGCAAAGAAACAATGAAAGGCAGGACAACGAAGGTGTGAAAACTATGAAAGCCACACCAGGATTAGCTCCTAGAAACCCAGGAAAGAAAAGAGGCAAAAAAAAGCAGAAGGAGTTATTGATGGAATGTGGAAAGCTAATGATAGATTCAGGTAAGATGAAAGACCTAACCAGTTACTCCTTTACAAATCTTTAATAATGAATTTCACAACTTGGAATATCAAAGGTCTAGGTAGTAAAAGAAAACAAAGAATACTTAGCAATAGGATGAAACAAGAAGCTTTGGATATGATCTTTATCCAAGAAACTAAATGTTCCATTCAAAAAATAAAAGAGATTCACAGCAAATGGCTCAATAGATTTGAGTTTCTAGAAGTTAAAGTAGATAATACAGCAGGAGGCATACTCACTCTTTGGAACCCCCAAAAGCTTGACATAATAGATGCTCAGGCTTCTAGGAATTATTTATCAGTGGTTATTCAACCTGTGGGAGATAGGGAGACTTATCTGGTCACAAATATTTATGGCCCTCAAAGAATGGATGATAAACTCAGGTTCCTATATTCTCTTGTGGATCTAAGAGATAGACATGTAGGAGTACCATGGATCATAGGTGGGGACTTCAACATGATCAAATCACTTTCAGAGAAAAAAGGAGGAACCAAAACTTTAAGCAAAGACTCTATAGCATTTCAAACTTTTATAGATAATATGAAGCTAGTTGACATGGATATGAGTAATGGCCTCTTTAC
Organism: Pinus taeda; assembly: GCA_000404065.3. Classification (NCBI taxonomy): domain Eukaryota; kingdom Viridiplantae; phylum Streptophyta; class Pinopsida; order Pinales; family Pinaceae; genus Pinus; species Pinus taeda. Next base: position 222,373 of record APFE030636843.1, read on the forward strand.
TTGGAACAATAAAAGAGGAGGAGAGTCTCAAGTAGCCTCAAAGTTAGACAGATTCATAATCTCAAAGGACCTTATGCTCACCGACAAGGAAATGATAGTGAGAATTATCCCCTTTGGAGACTCGGACCATTGGCTTGTACAACTTGAGGTTCAAGGCATTGGCACCCCCAAGAATAGACCTTTTAGATTTGAGAACATCTGGCTCTCCCACCTAGATTTCATCAGCAACATTGCAAAATGGTGGACAGAAGATCTGCATATTCAGTGTACAAGAATGTTTCTGCTACATAAAATACTAAAGCACATCAAGCTCAGACTTAAAGACTGGAACAAGAATGAATTTGGCAATATTTTTGAAGCGAAAAAAGTTGTTGAAGACAAAATGCAGGAAGTCAATCAAGCCCTTATCAAGGATGGCTTTGACAAAGTCAGAAATGATCAAGTTACCAAACATCATCAAGACTGGGAGAATTTATGTAAACAAGAGGAAATATTTTGGAGACAAAAATCTAGAGTTCAAAGGCTAAAAGAAGGGGAGCGAAAGACTAGATTTTTCCACAGATCCACCGTGGCGAACATATCTCATAATAGGATTTCTTTGATCAAGGACGAGGGAGGCCATCTTCTTAATTCTCATGAAGATATAGAAACTGTGTTATTCCAGCACTTTCGAGGTATAGCAAAGGAAACCATTTCAGACAGAGATCATTCTATCAGGGACTTAACAAGGCATATACCTAGGCTTGTAACAAGAGAGGATAACTTCAATCTTAATAGGCCAGTGACTAAAGAGGAGGTTAATGAGGTCATCAAAGAAATGCAGAATGGTAAAGCGCTAGGCCCTGATGGTTTCAATGTGGATTTCTTTAAAGCTTGCTGGAACATTGTTAAACAAGACATTCTGAATGTGGTGGAGGATTCCAGAATGAATAGCACCATTTTGAAGGTGCTCAATACTTCCTTCATCTCCTTGATCCCCAAACAGGACAATGCTTAGACTCCAGACAAGTTTAGACCCATAGCTTTTTGCAATGTGGTGTACAAGATAATTTCTAAGGTTGTTGCCAATAGACTCAAACCACTTATTCCTACTCTAGTTTCTATGGAGCAATATGATTATGTGGAGGGAAGACAAATTCTTAATAACATCATTCAACCACATGAGGTGGTGCATTCATTGTTAAGCAACAGGAAGGCTGGCATGATCATGCAATTGGACCTAGCCAAAGCTTACGATAAGTTGAATTGGACCTATATCAGGAAGGTCCTTTATAGCTTTTGGGTTTGATCATAACTAGGTAAGATGGGTCATGGCCCTGGTGACTTTTTCTAGCTTTTCAATTTTGGTTAATGGTTCTCCCTCCATGACGTTTACTCCTTCAAGAGGCCTCAGGCAGGGAGATCCACTCTCTCCCTTTCTCTTCATCCTCATGATGGAAGGACTTGGTCGGTCAATCAAGCATGCGAAAAAAGTTGGCAACATCAAGGGGCTCCAACTTTCTGAGACTGGACAAGCTTTGTCCCATCAACAATTTGTTGATGATACCATGCTGCAGGGAATCCCCACGATCAAAGAAGCTCCTATAAACAAATTCTGTGTGACTTTGCCATGGCTACAAGTATGGAAGTTAATCTCTCCAAATCTAAATTTTTTTTCTTTAATACCAATATTTCTATTCAGAGAAATATCTCTAGAATTCTAGGCTTTAAAAGGGATGTCCTTCCCTCTAAATACTTGGGAGTTCCTCTAACTGATAAACCTTTGCACAAGAGCATTTGGGAGCCGATGATTAACAAGATGTAGGATAAAATCAAGAAATGGACTACTAGATATTTAAACTTGGTTGGTCGATTAGTGTTTACAAAAGTTGTTCTTCAATCTATCCCCGTCTTCATGCTCTCAGCCCTTCCAGCTCCAAAAGGAGTTTTGCAAAAATTTAGAACCATTCAAAGAGACTTTCTTTGGGGTAAGGGGGAGTAGAGAAAGAAATGGGCCTTGGTAGCCTGGGATAAGATTTGCAAACCTAAAAATCATGGGGGTGTTGGATTGGATGATCTGGAAGTACTAAGCAAAGTCTTAGGAGCCAAATTATGGTGGCGTTAGGTAAAAGATCCAAAGGCTCAGTGGGCTAGTATCTGGAAAGAAAAATATGCCAACACTTGGAAAGATAATGATCACATAAGGATGAATGGCATCACAAAAAGGCTCACACATCTGGAATAAGGCCTGGGAGAATAGAATCTTCATACAAAAAAATAGTTTCTAGGAAATCAGAGAGGGAGGTCTTACTTTGTTTTGGGAGGATAAATGGCAACAAGAACCTACAATGTTAAGAGAGGACTTTCTAGACCTCAAGAAAGAAACTAATACCAAATGGTTTCTTAAGGTAAAAGATTTTTGGGATCAAATCAATAGAGAAGGAAAATGGAGAACCTGGAAGAATATAGATTACAAGAATGATAGCCCCTTGAAAGCAAAATTTGAGACACTTCTAAAAATGTTGGACCAAAGGAAAATTTTAGTGATAGGTGGGCATGACCAACTTAGATGGGGTAACAATAATGAAGGTACCTTCAATCTTAAGGAGGAAAAATGCAAACTCCTTGAGCTGGACTCCAATGTACCGGACAGGGTTTGGCAAAACCTATGGAGGCATCAAGGATGGATGAAGATCAAACTCTTCATGTGGCTGGTTCATCATCAAAAAATTCTGACTTGGGAAAACATTAGGAAGAGGGGTGTTATGGGCCCTTCCAAATGTCAGCTCTGTGAGGCACAAGAGGAAACAATGGAGTACCTTCTCAATGATTGTATTTTCACCTCCAATTTGTGGGATACGTTTGCCAATATTTTCCAAAAGACAGACAAGGACAAAGGAAGCATTATCAACACCCTAAATAACTGGAGACGAAACTTCTCTAATAATGAATTTCTTTGCTTAGCTTGGGCTTTAATGCCAAGCTTCATAATATGGAATGTCTGGAAAGAAAGGAACAACAGAATCTTCAAAAATGAAAAGCGTTCCTCCCAATGCATTTTTGAGCAAATCTTAAGACAGCTTAAGGAGATGGTAGGTACTATTGTGAGAAATTCCCCAAAGAATCCACCTTCAAAAGCTGCAATGCAGATACTTCTTCAGTTGGGTATGTAGGGGCTTATATCATAGGGCTTGGATAGGAAGGTGATGAAACTGGTCACTAAGCAGGGTTACTGGCATCCTCCCCCCCCGGAGGGTTTTTTGAAATACAATATTGATGGGACCTCTAAAAGCAACTCAGGTATTGTTGGCTTTGGAGGGGTGTTAAGGGATGAGAATGGTTGTATCCTTTTTATTTTCCATTGCCATTTGGGAAGAGCCACGAATAATATGGCGGAATTAATGGCTCTTAAGCATTGTTTAGAATTCCTGAAGCAGAATAATCTCCAAAATATAATAGTTGAAGTTGATTCTGAGTTAATAATTAACTCGGTCAAGAGAATCAGCTATGGCACGGAGCCAGAAAAGTATCAAAACACTGGAGGTTGCTTCAGGTTTTTCAACGGATTCAACTTCACCTCCTAGGCTTACATATTGTGAGCTTTACCCATGTGCTAAGGACGACAAATAAATTGGCGTACATCCTGGCTTATCAAGGGGTGCTCTGCAACAAAAGTAGGGTCGAGCTGAGTTGGCAAGAGATGCCTCGGAATAAATTAAAGGCGTTGTGTCAAGATCAGGCAGATGAGGACAGAATGGTGTTTCACAACAGAGCCACAGAGACGGGATCTAATTAATTTGGTCTATTGATGAAATGTTTTGGTTTATTTATGAAGTGTTATTTCCAAAGTGAGGTCATTTTTGGGATGCAGGTCACTGTCGGCCTCCTCAACCCTAGCAAGAACAAACATAGTAGTCTCTGGAGGAGGTTGTTTGGCAGACGGTGTTTCTTGGATAAACGGTTGGACGGAGGAATTTTTAGCTTCCTTTGGTTCAGTCGCCCGAGGAGATGGGTTGGTGTGAGGGGCCGGATTCCTAGCTTTCTCAGCAGACTCAAACCCCCAATTTTTCTTTCTGAGGTGGCAATATCGCTCACAGGGTGGTTTTTATTTTATCATAGGGCCTTCAAGCTGAAAGTGGTTTTTCGGAGCTAGGAGAAATTCCACTCACAAAGCAACACATGGCCAAGGGACGAGAAAGAATACTGCCCTCATCGCGTGGTAATTCTCGGTGCTTTTGGTGCGTGCTATATGTTCAACAACCGTTGGATCAAGCACAATGAATCTACGGTCAAGATTAAGCGAGCATGTTGGTGGGTCCAAGGCATTTATCGCGCAGACTCAAAAACTCCAAGTTTTCTTTCTGTGGTGGCAAGACCGCTCGCTAGGTGGTTTCTGGTTTATCGTAGGGCCTTCAAGCTGAAAGTGATTTTTCGAAGTTGGGAGCGATTCCACTCACAACACAACACATGGCCAAGGGACGAGAAGGAATAGTGCCCTCATCACGTGGTAATTCTCGGTGCTTTTGGCATGTGCGATATGTCCCACAACCGTTGGATCAAGCACAACAAATCCATGATCAAGATTAAGCGTGCATGTTGATGGGTCCAGGGCGTTTATCACGCGATCATTTTCCATGCTTTTAGGTCTTGCGATATTATCCTCCGTCGTTGGATCTGGCGAGGAGATTCAATGATCGAGGTAAAGTATGCAGGTCTGGGTGTGCATTATCTTCTGTGCTTGGTGCGCTTCATGATGGGTATCAGTGGATTTCGGGCGGACTACATGCTTGAGAATTACCCCCTATTCGGACGCGAAATCCTTTTAGAACGGTCCCTATTTCCTCATCGGTCCTGTTTCTCCTTTTAAAGTGGTTGCATGTTCTCGCCCCGATCAGTCGTCTGATCTCTAGAGGGGGATCGAATGGTCTCAGCTTTTGTTTGTATTTCGTGGGTTTTGTAGTTTTTGTTTGTGGGACCTTGGCTCGGCTTTTCTGCCTTTAGCTCGGTGTCCTATGCTTTAAGTGGTTTGACATTTCTTTGGCCCATAGTTCCTTTGGAACTATTGTATTTTATGTAATTTGTTTTCCAATGAAATGAAATAGAAGGTACCACTCTTGCTTTAGCAAATATTTATATATATATATAGAGAGAGAGAGAGAGAAAGAGAGAGAATGTTTTTGGCTTCATGTAATTTAGAATGTTTTTTTTTGAATGGAGAATCGATAATATTTAACTTTGATTGGAAAATATATCTATATGCTAAATCAAATATTTAAAAATTTAAAATATTAAAAAAATAGTTTCAACTTATATTAAAAAATAATTTATAAATATATTAATAATGAAGAAAGAAACACCATGTCTAGAAATACGTGTTTTTTATTTATGTTATATTGACTTCTCGCTATTCTATAATTCAGTGTTCTAGAACCCGTCATTTAAAAATGGTATAAGCCACGCACAATAGCATGCGGCACAAAAAATTCACTATGTTAATTGACCTCCTCATAAAACCACGTGTATGAAAATAAGTTTTTTTTTATAAAATGCAACAATGCAAAATATTTATTAAGTAATAATGAAGAAAGAAACACTACGTTGGAAACATGGGAAAAAAGTGGATTCCATCTTGCATTGTTGTAGACTTCGATGGCACCAAGATCAAGTGTAGTGATTTAAATGTACAACAGAATGAGATGTTGGAGTTTGTAGTTAACAAGCAAGAGTACCATGGTAGTTAAGTGTAGTCTGTCAATAGTCAAGTACAATTTTTAATATTTGTACATTTTGAAAATTAAATTGGGTTATCACAAGTTACGAAGCATTTTTTAGTAAGACCTTCAAAATGATACCCAATAGGATTATAGATAAATGCTAATTAAAAAATTTGCAATAAATAAAAAATAAATTGATAAAGCTCAACATTGTGAAATTGAAAATTATTTAATATATTTGACCGAAATAATACATGGTCAGAATGAAACCTAATGCATAATACCTGCTTCAACAAGCATAAAAATAATAAAAGGGAGATGTGTAATTCATTTATTTTTTTAGTATAAAATTAATATGATGCATTTAAAATATTGATAATAAAAAAATCCAATATAGGTTATAAATAATAATAAAAAATTGGTATACAAGGTTAAATAATATTAACATGTATATAAAATTATATTAACTAGCCTAGATCCATCTTAACCGTGGATCTATCAAGCACTGAGAGGGATCAAATATCTCAAGGTGTGAACCTCTTTTTTGAGTGCAACTTGAGGAAAGGTTTGCACCTCAAGAGATTCGATCACTGTCAATGCTTGATAGATACAAGGTTAAGATAGATCTAGGCTAGTTATATAATACTATATAATATTTATATTTTAATATATGTGTCTCTTTCTTATTCCCTCTCTCTATCTCACCCCCAAACATACACACTCTCTCTCCATATCTATCTCTCTCCCCCTCTCCCCCCCTCTCTCTCTCTCTTGCCCTTCTCTCCCTCTCCCTCTTCCCTCCCGCTCTCCTCTCTCCCTCATTCTCTCTCCATCTCTCCCTTATCACTCCCTCTCTCTCTCCACCTTTCTCCCTCTATTTCTTTCTTCTTCCCTTCCTCTCTCTCCCCCTCTAATTCCATCTCTCTCTCCCTCTCTCTCTCTATACCCTTCTCTCGATTGAGCCCTCTCTCTTTTCTTTCCTCTCTATGTCATTCTCTCCCACCTCCCTCTACCTCGCCCCCTCATCACTCTCTCTCTCTCTCTTCCCTTTAACTCTGTCACTATCTCCCTCCCTCTCTCCTTCTCTTTGTCCCCTCCATCTTTGTGTATCCCTCTCTCCTCCTCTATGCCCCCTCCTTCTTTGTGTCTCCCTCTCTCTCTTCCCCTTCTCTCCTTATCTCTCTCCTCTCCTATTCTCTCTTCCCTCCTCTCTCCCTCACTCTCCCCTCATCTCTCCTGTGTCACTCCCTCTCTTTTTTCACCTCTATCTCTCTATGTCTTTGTTCTTTCCTCCCTCTCTCTCCCCCTCCAACTCCATCTCTCTCCCTCTCCCTCTCTCCTTCTCTCTCTCCCCTCCTCTTTGTATTCCTTCTTCTATCTCCCACCTCCCTCTCTCTCCCCCATCACTCTCTCTCTTTTTCTCTTTCTCTGCCCTCCAACTTTGTCACCATCTCCCTCCCTCCCTCTTCCCCCCTTTGTCTATCTCTTACATTTGATTCCATGATATTGTGTCTAAGAAAGTATCTAAATTAAAATACTTAATTGGTTGTAAAATATTAAACCTATATTTTCGATCAATCATGTCAAAGAAAATATAATAATTAAAAACTTAAAACAATCATGCACTATCTTTCTTCTATTATTGTTAGTCAATTTTCTTTCTCTGATCGCTTGGATCCTTAGTTAAGATGGATCTATGATAGTTCTTAGTAGAATTATTCATATTATATATATTTCACATCTTTATATATAAAATATTCACATTTTTTATTTTATTGAAACCTTGATTTAATTTCTATGGGCTTTTAGAAGCCGTAAGAGGATAGAGGGTTAGAGATATCTCAAAAGTAATGACACCCTTTCACCTTAGATTTAAAAAAAATATAAAATTCAATTAAATTAAAATATTTAAAAATATTTTGATTGTGAAATAAATTATGTTTTTTGGGCATGTGGTATTGATAATTCATGGTATTGTAACAAAGCCTATTTACATTTTAATAATATCTATCGTAAAGTGGGGTGAATAGGGGTGAATTGCATGGTTAACAATCATGTCATATTGTTATAAAATATTTTGATTGTGAGATAAGTTGTGGTTTTTGGGCACGTGGTATTGATAACCCATGGTATTGTCCCATGGTATGGTAACAAAGCAAATTCAGAAGTTAATAACAAAATCAAAATATAACAAATTGACTTTAACTTTAACTTTAACTTTTTATTATTAATTGAGCCAACATTTAAATGTTTACATGCATTGAGCTTTATATTACTTTTACCTTTTATTTATTACTTTAACTTTTTTTAATTACTTTTTTTTTTCTTTTTCTTTTTTCTTTAAATTTAATTAACATACCTCGATCACATATTGATAATAGTGCGGTGGTGACTGTGCAGCTCTACGGGCTTGACCTAGCCGGCGCGCCCCCCTTCCTGAGCTGCCTCCTGCGGCCTCCCCACCTAGCAGCCTCCTACTGCTGGGCTCATCCGTCCTGCCCCATCCTTCCTAAGCTCCGCCCCACATCAGCCTGATCGAAGCTGCTCCTTGTTGCGCGATTGCCTGACTTGAGCAGCTGCACCTAGCCATGGCACCCTCAGGAGGCCCGGACCCTTTGGACCCTCCTCTGCCCCCACCCCCAGAAGTGACAGCATTCAAATCAATGATCGCTTCGAGCTGTAAGAGATCACCCTCTGTCAATCAGCAGAAGTTCATCAAGAAGATGGATTCCATCCCTACGGTAGCCCTTCCTGAAGAAGAAACCTGCAAAGCAGCTTTGAACCTCGCTGAGAGAGGCCTCATAGGCCAGTTCACGGGCCTCTAGCCATCGCCCAAGTCGGTAGAGGACTAGACACAAAGGAACTGGAAGCCGTTAATCAAATCAGGTATAAAAAGCTACTTCGTAGGCAAAGGATTTTTCATCTTTGTATTTGAAACTGCAGAGGATAGAAGCTTAATCTTCATAAACGGACCTTATTTTATGGGGCCCCAAGGTCTATACTTAAACAAATGGTCGCTAGACTTCGACCCAGCCTTGGATGTCCCATCAGTTGTACCGGTGTGGGTGCGGCTCCCTCATCTCCCCCTACACTACTGGAACAAGAAGTCACTCCAGATCATCGGCAATGGATTAGGGAGATACATAGATCAGGCGGTAAGAAAAGATCAATATTCATGTGCACGCATATGTGTCGAAGTCGACCTGGAAGAGGGCTTGCCGGAAGCCATAAAACTTACAGTCGCAGGCTGGACGCATGTCCAAGAGCTAGACTATGAACAACTGCCATTTAAATGCAGACATTGCCATGGCTACGGGCACTTCGCCAAACACTGCAAGAAGAAGGCGGAAGAACAGCCAGACAAACAGAACAGCGAGCAATGGAATCAAGTAAAAAAAACCACTAATCAAAAGAAAGGCAATGGGAAAGGCACTCGGAAAGAGACTCCAAGTAGCTCCAATCCCACTCAAGAAAATATCTCAAATGTTAAAGAAAAGAGCCAGAGCAAGTCAGTCACAGCAGCCCCGGAAAATGTGGACCAGGCCGATCCTCCCATCAACAACACAAAAGATGTCGAAATGGCTCATTTGGAAGCCCTCCAAGGAAGCCCCTCCAAACCTTCATACGCAGAAGTAGCAAGGAAAAAACCAACTGAAAGCTCTGACTCCTCGGAGGAGGAAACCCTCGCGCAACCCACAAGAAAAGTTGGAAGGAAATCTCGTAGGGAAGCAAGGGAAGAGGAGGCGGAAAGGCTCAAAACTCAAGGGAGCCAGCCTACAATAGAGATGTCAATCGGGAGAAACTCCAGGAACAGGCCCCCAAAGGGGGGCTCCCACCCCACCCCTGGTAAATAATGCGCCTCATCTCTTGGAACTGTAGAGGTCTGGGAAACCCCTCGAAAGCAGAAGCAGTTAAGGATCTCCTTAAAATAGAACCCTCAGACATTCAATGCTCCAAGAGACTAAGATAGAGGGGAAAGCCCTATTAGACATCAGCAAGAAGAAATGGAAGAAAAGTACAGGAAGAGCAGTCAGCAAGAGGCTCATCTAGAGGGCTAGCAACACTCTGGACAGAAGATCTCTTTCAGTTGAACAAATACCATGAGACCCAGCACTGGATCTACACGGAACTTATGCACTGCACAAGTAAGTTAACCATATCCCTTTTCAACCTTTATGTACCTGTTCTGTATTCTGAAAAGAGAGACTCTTGGAAATCTCTCACTGAATTCCTAGAGCAACACTCCCTTAGCAACATCATTCTTGTCGAGGATCTAAATATAGTTTTAAAAGCAAAAGAAAAACTGGGAGGAACTAATAACAGAGACCCCATGCTCCCCATGGTGGAAGACCTCATCCAGCAGTGGGATCTTCTCGATTTCACTCCGGTCAAAGGGTCCTTCACATGGTCTAACAACCGCGTGGATGAGGACCATATCTCTACTCGACTGGACCTTTTTTTAGCCCAAGGTACACTGATGATGAATAAGAAGATAATCACCACCAAAATATTGCCCAAACTGACCTCAGATCATAAGCAAATCCAGCTTATTTTGGAAGATGAAGAAGATCTCGGCCCAATCCCCTTTTGATTCAGCTCTCTTTGGATAGAAAGGGAAGGCTTCTATGGATCCGGACAAGGCCCCTGGGCCTAACGGATTCACCATTCACTTTTACAAAACCTGCTGGGACATTATCAAAACTGATCTGCTAAAAATGGTAAAAGGTTTCATGGGAAAAGCCATGGTAGGGGGAGGAACCAACTCCACTTATCTCACCCTCATCCCAAAAGAAACCAACCCAGAAACATTCTCCAGATTCAGGCCAATATCGCTTTGTAATGCCTCATACAAAATTCTGGCAAAGCTGCTAGCTAACAGGATCAAGCCACTGCTTAATAGGCTGATATCTAGCAATCAAGGTGGCTTTGTAGAAGGCAGGCACATCTTAGATAATTTCATCCAGGTGCAGGAGATTATCCACTCAAGCAACCAACGCAAAGAAAAAGGCATGCTGATAAAACTTGATATGGCCAATGCCTTTGACCGTGTCAACTGCTCCTTCCTCTGCAAATTCCTCCTCTCCTTTGGCTTTTCCCCTCATTTTGTCAATCTTATCACCGCCTGCACCCACAAACCCTGGATTGCCCCTCTTGTAAACGGCCAACCCTCCTCCTTTTTTCAAGCCCAGAGAGGCCTCACGCAAGGATGCCCGCTCTCCCCTTTCCTTTATGTTGGGCGAACCTACCTATGGTTTTTCGGTCCATGGTTTTGGACACGATGGTTTTCGGTCCATGGTATTGGATGCTTCGGCATGTATAAATATGTATTGTAACATTGAAAGGAATATAATGAAAAATCAAGCTGGTAGTCTCGGTTTTGAGATCCAGTGGGGAATCTCTGTGTATATGTGTTTTATGGGTTATGCTCTCGCATTTTTTATTTTCTTGTGATTTAGAATTCGTATGCAGGTAATTTCT